>CM064495.1:17968716-18083705 GCA_032716605.1 Paralithodes platypus
AATGCATAATTACATACCTCAATACCCCTTATTACTATTATGAAATCTTTTCATTCGTAAATGTCATAAATACCAGTACACCCCTGGATCTTCCTCACATACTTCTAAATTTATGTTATAATTAAGCCTTTGCTCCACTATATCTACCAGTTTGACATATATAATTTGTATAACTCAACATGTGTTCTTATTCCTGTTTTACTTTTTAAAGACTTATTGTCTTGCATAGGTCTTGCCCACCAAATCTAGAACATTTTACCACTACGTTTGTTTTATATATTGTTTTAACGTCGATCTATTTATAGTGAGATTATCCCCCTAGTATGGAAACTGTTCCTATATATTCTCTCCAGACAAATCCAGCTTACATTGTCAGGAATTTGTGTTCACGTTTTCCACTACCGTTTCCGCTTCTCTCTTATATTCGTAATCACACCTAAACTAATATTATTGATACACAGATACTTAAATATATTCGTAAGAAACAAAATCATGCAATAAGGATTTACAATGACATATGCAGCTTTAGATAAGATCCTACAAACACACACACCGACCCACACACACACACAAACACACACACACACGACAGTGACAATACGATGTGACAGTCGAGCGCCGCGAGTCCCACAGAGCAATTATTATGGTACCACTCAGAAGACAAGGACAGGGGAGGAGAAGGAAGAAGAGGTGGTGGTGTAGGAGAATGACGAAGGGATGGGTTAGAAGAAGGAGCAGAAGTTGGAGGGGAGGAAAGAAGAAGGAAGGAAAGAGGAGGTGCAGAAGGAGTAGGAGAAGACGTGAAAGAAAGAAAGAGGGGAAGTGAAGGATGAATAGGAGCAGGAGGGGAGAGGAAGAGGAGGAACACAAAGACTATTCCCTATTCCAAGTAAGTAGGCAAAAACTCTTGAACATTAGCCTCTATATCTCACAAATTAATAGAGTAATCAAGCTAATATGTCTACCATTTGGGAAGAGTCAGCCAGGGATTAAGTAAGGGAATTTACAGCCCCTTTGCTCTAGCCCTATTTGAGTTACGAAGGTTAAGGTTCACGATTGTTGGACTAGAGAGAAAGAGAGAGAGAGAGAGAGAGATCAGGTCATAATATTATAATGATGGCATGATCACATAAACGGGTGTGTTCAGTAGAGCACATATCTCCACAATGCATCCAGTGAAGAGAAAGTGTTTTCTATACTCGTTGACTTTCGTAGCAGTTTTGATCCGTGGCCGTTATGGTCCACTACTGATACGGAGTAAGCGACTGAATATGAACATCCACTTTGTTCTGTAGCCAATTTGGTCTGCAACCGATTTGGACAGAGTCCGATATGGACAGAGTCGAGAGGTCAAACTAATCCGATAGGAATCGGTCAAATGACTGTCTTGGTTCGTGGCCATTTAGACATATTGTCAAAATGGAGTAAGTGGTCACATTTGTCCCACCATTTTAGTTTGCTATCGATTTTGTCCGCGGCCGTTTTGATTCATAGGTAATATGAGTTGAGCCGAATGGCCGAATTAGCCTAATTCGATGATAGTCGAGAGACAATTTTGGTCTGCATCCGTCTTGGTTTGCAACCGAAAAGAATGGGTCGTTTGGTCTGTGGCTGTTTTTCTGGCCGGTCATTTTAGTATGCATTTTTTCCTTCTGCTTTCTTCTGTGTGTGTGTGAGTGTGTATGTGTGTGTGTGTGTGTGTGTGTGTGTGTGTGCGTATCAAGTTTAATGGTAACCAGTATGTTCCACAGTGGGTATGATTAAGTTGGAAAAAAAATCTAGGTAATTTTTTGTTGATTTTTTTTTTTTGGGGGGGGGGGAGTGATAGGATGTTAGCCAAAAGTTAATCGTATTATATTCTAGTACCAAGATACTGACCAAATTTCATCCAATTCCGGCCAATTGGTTATGCGAAATACTGCTGAAAAACAATCACACAGACAGACATAGAAATACTGCTGAAAAACAATCACACATAACAGACATACAATCAAAGGACAGTAATTATCACATAAGCGAATTGTTTTGAAGAACAATGAGGACAAGGTAATGCTTAAAACTAATCACAATTAGAGGGAGATAATGAATTAAACACGAAAGGTTGAAAAATAAGGAAGTTGCAAATCAGAATAATAGAAACATAGTGCTAAGAACAGACTTCACGGATATTTAATGAAAGGAAGAAGGAGACAAAAGAATGATCGAAATAAGGAAAAAGAAGGGTAGTTATATATATATATAACAAAACATAGCAATAATTAAGGAAAGAATAAGAGGAATGAAAAGAAAATATACATCACAAATATTATATACAAAATGAGGAAATCGACTGCAAATATAAATGGACAGAAAGGCAACAGGTCGAAAATCAATAATAATAATTATAATACTAATAATAATAATAATAATAATAATAATAATAATAATAAGAAGAAGAAGAAGAAATAAGGCACATGCGTAAAGGGGAAAATTAGTCTAAATAAAAATGTAAAGAGAGAAACACAGATAAAAGAGAAAGACAATTAATATATAAGGGAAAAAGAAGAATGCTAAGTAAAATAAACAAGACCAAAATATGTCGCGGATGGTGGAAATAAAAATGACGGGCACCAGACAATGTGAACGATTTTGCGGCCAGGTCTTCAGATTCTTTTCCCCGGTTTTTGCGCAGGGTCAAAGGTTTAATAATGAGATCCGAATCATTTATGTCCGGAACGTTTCGAAATCAATGTTTGGTTTGCTCAAGTCATCCTGTCGCTCTTCTGGCCGGCGCGCGGCGGTTGTGTGTGTCTGTGTATGTGTGAGTGTGCCTGTGTGTGTGTTGGTGTGTGTGTGTGTGTGCCGGGGGGGGGGGGGGGGGGGGAGGGGGTTGTAGTCTGATGGTGTGTACCCAAGTATGAATTTCTTATAAAGTGTGTGAATGTGGGGATACTGGCAATATGTGTGTGAAATCTGATCACGTGTATGTTATCGTGAAATTCTGAGAAGATGAATGAATGTGGGTGTGGGATTCTGAGAATGTGTGTGTATTCTGATAATATGCTGTAGTGTGAAATTCTGATGATGTGTAGTGTTATCCCCACAATATGAATTGCAGATGTGCAGACCACTACTAGCACCACGCCACAAGGACCTAAAAAGCACGAGGAGAGAGTATGCGTGCGGCCTTCACGCGCACAGATACCCCCACACGGCCATACTTCAAACATCAATGCTGGAGGAAGCTGCCTAGACAATAACAACACCAGATCGCGCCCTTCTAGCTCACACCAAGTGAAAACCAGCATAGGCAGAACTAGGCCAGACTATGTCACTCAACCTTGGAGAAGTAATTCAGCTAGGTTCGATACTAGCACCTCCAAGTCTGAAAAGTGGAACACACCTAGGTACAAGACTATGGAAAAATATATTTGATACTAGTAGGTCAGGTCCTAAGACTGATACTATCAAGTGTGATGGTAAACCTGCTAAGTAC
The DNA here is from genome assembly GCA_032716605.1 of Paralithodes platypus. Lineage (NCBI taxonomy): Eukaryota > Metazoa > Arthropoda > Malacostraca > Decapoda > Lithodidae > Paralithodes > Paralithodes platypus. Next base: position 17,972,192 of record CM064495.1, read on the forward strand.
AAGACTATCTCTTCAGGTCTAAAGACTGAATACACCAAGTGCTCTGGTCAACCTGCTAGGTTCGATACTAGCCAGTCAGGTCCTAAGACTGACTCGTTGTGTATGACACCAACACAAGTGCAAGCTGACATAACAGTGAGGCTCGATGCTCACCCTCTGGGTCATCAACTGGAGCCACGAAAGCAGAGATTCACCTCTACCCTTTCACTTGCATGTGGTACGAAACCTAGCACAGCTAGTGGTCCGAGATCTAGCATCATCGAAGAGAAGAAGAGAGCATCTGCAAGTTGCACCCCAAGGAAATCCAGACCTTACCAGACACCCAAGACATATTAGTGTCGTAACAAGAGCCCAACACGCCAAGTTCATGAAGTCCCCCTCCAACACCAAGGAAATTGCTAGATTTAATAGCAGTTGTGTGCCTCTAAATGTTAGAGTCCCTTCTTGATAAACAGTTTATTACCCTTCAAGATAACAAAGCACATATTCTATCCTTGTTATTTCCCTATTTAAAATATCCTAAAACTTACAATTGGGCCCTCCCGCGTCAATGTAATCAGGGATATTAAATAAAAGAAATAATATTTCGAAGACACCCAACAATCGATCGTGCACATTTTTTGTTTAGTGATTTACATTAGTTAATTATTCATCTCATATAAAAAGTGAATATAACTACTGTATAGATGAACGAATAGAGAAAACATGACTTTGTGACAATAACAAAGACGGACTTCGTTAAATTCAATTCTTATAGTTTAATTACTAAATAACACCCAATTCACCATTTCCATGTGTACCAATTTAACATATGTACTTCAACTTATCTAAAATAGAAGTTTGATTTGATCTAAAAACCCACATTAGTAAATAATTGCATAATTAAATCATGCACGTGTTCCCTTTGTATTTAGAGCACACGTTTAGAGCATCCGTGTCTTCTACCACTAACTCAAGTATAGTCATTCTATATCTCTAATTGGTAATTGCGTACATTTATGTTTTTGTGTATTATTCCTACCATTATTGTGTGAACCTATATCTAATTTTGTATAAATAAAAGTATTGTTCTGTACCTATTGTATAACTTGCCTTTGTATATATTTGATTGTAGTTATATATAAAACACTTATATGCCTCCATGTTAGTAGAACTCACCATTACCCAGGTTTGCTCTAGCATAATATGTGTATGTGACATTCTTAGAATATGTGGATGTGTATATGTATGTGTGTGTATGCATTAATATGGGTATATGTAACCGATTGGAGTACTGTATATCGGATGTGTATGTGCCCATGTTTCTTTGTGTTGTGTGGGGGAGGGTGGGTACTAGTGGAAGTACTGTACTGTATATGCATGGGTGTGATTGAGTATGTATATGTGCAATAATATGGGTATGGAAAGATATGTGTATTCGCCTGTGCATGTAGGGTAGATTGGAATTATTAGTAAGGTGTATTAGGGTGTGTGTGTACATATTATTAGTAAGGTGTATTAGGGTGTGTGTGTACATATTATTAGTAAGGTGTATTAGGGTGTGTGTGTACATATTATTAGTAAGGTGTATTAGGGTGTGTGTGTACATATTATTAGTAAGGTGTATTAGGGTGTGTGTGTACATATTATTAGTAAGGGTTGTATTAGGGTGTGTGTGTACATATTATTCGTAAGGTGTATTAGGGTGGTTGTGTGTACATATTATTAGTAAGGTGTATTAGGGTGTGTGTGTACATATTATTAGTAAGGGGTATTAGGGTGTGTGTGTACATATTATTAGTAAGGTGTATTAGGGTGGTTGTGTACATATATTAGTAAGGTGTATTTAGGGTGTGTGTGTACATATTATTAGTAAGGTGTATTAGGGTGTGTGTGTACATATTATTAGTAAGGTGTATAGGGTGTGTGTGTACATATTATTAGTAAGGTGTATTAGGTGTGTGTGTACATATTATTAGTAAGGTGTATTAGGGTGTGTGTGTACCATATTATTAGTAAGGTGTATTAGGGCGTGTGTTGTACATATATTAGTAAGGTGTATTAGGGTGTGTGTGTACATATTATTAGTAAGGTGTATTAGGGTGTGTGTGTACATATTATTAGTAAGGTGTATTAGGGTGTGTGTGTACATATATTAGTAAGGTGTTATTAGGGTTCTTTGGGCAGTGTGGTGTGTACATAAATTATTAGGTAAGGTGTATTAGGGTGTGTGTGTACATATTATTAGTAAGGTGTATTAGGGTGTGTGTGTACATATTATTAGTAAGGTGTATTAGGGTGTGTGTGTACATATTATTAGTAAGGTGTATTAGGGTGTGTGTGTACATATTATTAGTAAGGTGTATTAGGGTGTGTGTGTACATATTATTAGTAAGGTGTATTAGGGTGTGTGTGTACATTTTTGTAAAATGTGCATCATAAGATGTGTACATTTTGAGCAAGCAATTATGTATCATTAGTATGAGAATATGATGTGTACAGGTAATTATGATGGCCAACAGAAATATGACGAATATATATTGCCATAACTTAATTTTAATATATAATTATTGCTAAGTTAAAACAATTATTTGAAATACCTTTGTGTTTAACTACATAATTTTGCATTAGTCTGAAATTGTTGTTGTGCTGCTTACATTTCTGTACGTATAAGATAAATCTAAGATTTATGCAGATACAATATTCAAAATGCAGTTTTTCACATGCATAAACATTGGTACTGGTTTTATACAAAAGTATTAAACTTAGTAAACATGACCACTAACCTTTTCAAAACAATGATGCTAATTTTAAATATATTTTAAGTACCATTAAGCGAATTTATGCAGGTTATCATAAATATATGGGAGTCAAATGATGCATAGTTATTCATTCTTTACACAGTAGTTCAATGGTAAACATAGTATAATTTATAAGCTTCAAGGCATTCGAAGATTTAATTAATGTTTTGTTCAACAATTCAGTTTGTTCAAGCTAAAAAAATGAAAAAAAAATAAAATCGACAATTCAGGTTATAAAAACTTACACACGCACGCACAAAATCGTCCAACCTTAAATTTGCAAAGCAAATGTGGGAACTCATTATAAATAAATGTTCGAAATTTACAATTAATATTCAAAGGAGGAAGGACCAAAAACATTCAGCAAATTATATTACAAGAGTGGTTTTAAAAGCGATTTGCACTGCCTGAATACTAATTAGGTTTCTGTTTGAGAAGTTGCCTCGCACTTCACTGGGTTTTTACCTGCCTCCTATTACCACTGAATTATGGCTATTGGTAATGTAATGACCGCCCGGGATATACTCTACGGAATTGATGTGTAGCTACTAGTTTCAATATTATTATATAATCATTATTAATATTAGTAGTAGTAGCAGTAGTAGTAGTAGTAGTAGTAGTAGTAGTAGTAGTAGTAGTAGTAATTATTATTGTTATTATTATTACTATTCTTATTATTATTATTATTATTATAATTGTTTTTACTAGTAGAGCAAGACCAACACCAAAGAAGTAATAGATCATGGGCGATCGCTTCTAAGTGGCCTCAGAGGCTAACAGGACCTAGCCTATGTTGCGCGGCTACTGCCTGAGTAATGAGCCAAGCGAGAAATGGCGCGCAAACTTTGTTCACCTCTGAATGGTCTACGTTGCTTCCTGGGTCGAGTTTGCTCTGAATGTCTAAAACAATACCCAGCAGCTACCCTCTCTGGGCAACACCTAGCAGCCCTACTTTTCCTTGGAGGCCGACAGGCCTCAGCCTATGTCAATCCAAAGATAAAGTTAATCCATACCACTCGGCCGCCTCACGCAAGACTCAATGGCATAGGTGCTCATTATGCATATACAGGTAGAAAGAGACCACAGTCATCAGATATATATTATATAGATTATGATTAGTAATAGTAAATGTAATACTAGCAACAGCAGCAGTAGTATTGTTGTTGACTTATTTGTTACGGAACGTAGGAATATTTAATTGTTGGAAATCAAATGTCTAAGATTATCAGCTGTACTCATAAACATATGGAAAGGATGTTGTCAATTCCAGATCGAAAGAAAACTGTGATTGGTAAAATATAATTTCGTATATATTTGTTTCCTGAATATAACAATTAACTTCAGCTATATCATTCAATAATCTGTTTTTATAAATTTCACTCCAACACCAAAAAAATAAAAAAATAAAAAATAAATTAATGAAAGCATGCAATCCGCAGGGATTTGAACATGGCTTAGCACACACGGATATATAAACACACAAACCATTACACCATCAAGACAGTTAAAGGTTTATGCACAAGCCTGCGACTTATTATCCATTCTCGAATACTGGATATTAATCTAATCATGTACATAAAGTAGGCTAATCCCAACTGCGCTATATTAGCCTAATGGATAAGTGAGAGGAAAACATATTCATGGGGCACAGATCATATAGACTGACCTCGCTACGAAATATCCCTGAACCTAATGATAATATAATTGCATTAATTTCACTCCAACACCAAACACATGAATATGAGTAGGTAGAGGTTATATATAAAAATGTGTGGGTGGAGGGGGCTAGGATATGAGTGGGTGGAGGGGGCTGGGATATGAGTGGGTGGAGGGGGCTAGGATATGAGTGAGTGGGGGGGGGGCTGAGATATGAGTGGGTGGAAGGAGCTGGGATATGAGTAGGTGGAGGGGGCAGGGATATGAGTGGGTGGAGGGGGCTAGGATATGAGTGGGTGGAGGGACCTGGAATATGAGTGGGTGGAGGGGGCTGGGATATGAGTGGGTGGAGGGAGCTGGAATATGAGTGGGTGGAGGGGGCTGGGATATGAGTGGGTGGAGGGAGTTGTGATAGGGGGGGTGGAGGGGGGGGAAATATGAGTGGGAGGAGGGGGCTGGGATATGAGTGGGTGGAGAGAGCTGGGATATGAGTGGGTGGAGGGGCTGGGATATAAGTGGGTGGAGGAGGCTGGGATATGAGGGGGTGGAGGGAGCTAGGATATGAGTTTGGTGGAGGGAGCTGGGATATTAGTGGGTGGAGGGGGCTGGATATGAGTGGGTGGAGGGGGCTGGGATATGAGTGGGTGGAGGGGGCTGGGGATATGAGTGGGTGGAGGGAGCTGGTATATGAGTGGGTGGAGGTTTCTAGGATAAGAGTGGGTGGGGGGGGGGGGGCTGGGATATGAGTGGGTGGAGGGAGCTGGGATATCAGTAGGTGGAGGGAGCTGGGATATGAGTGGGTGGAGGGGGCTGGGATATGAGTGGGTGGAGGGGGTTGGGATATGAGTTGGTGGAGGGGGCTGGGATATTAGTGGGTGGAGTGAGCTGGGATATGAGTGGGTGGAGGGAGCTGGGATATTAGTGGGTGGAGGGGGCTGGGATATGAGTGGGTGGAGGGGGCTGGGATATTAGTGGGTGGAGGGGGCTGGAATATGAGTTGGTGGAGGGAGCTGGAATATGAGTGGGTGGAGGGGGCTGGGATATGAGTGGGTGGAGGGGGCTGGGATATGAGTGGGTGGAGGTGGCTAGGATATGAGTGGGTGGAGGGGGCTGGTATATGAGTTGGTGGATGGGGCTGGGATATGAGAGGGTGGAGGGAGCTGGGATATGAGTGGGTGGAGGGGGCTGGGATAGGAGGGGGTGGAGGGGGGGGGGATATGAGTGGGTGGAGGGGGCTAGGATATTAGTGGGTGGAGGTGGCTAGGATATGAGTGGGTGAAGGCGGCTGGAATATGAGTGGGTGGAGGGGGCTAGGTTAAGAGTGGGTGGAGGGGGCTGGGATATGAGTGGGTGGAGGGGGCTGGGATATGAGTGGGTGGAGGGAGCTGGAATATGAGTGGGTGGAGGGGGCTGGGATATGAGTGGGTGGAGGGAGCTGGGATATGAGTGGGTGGAGGGGCTGGGATATAAGTGGGTGGAGGGGGCTGGGATATGAGTGGGTGGAGGGGCTACTATATGAGTTGGTGGAGGGAGCTGGGATATGAGTGGGTGGAGGGAGCTGGGATATGAGTGGGACGAGGGGGATGGGATATGAGTGGGTGGAGGGGGCTGGAATATGAGTGGGTGGAGGGGGCTGGTATATGAGTGGGTGGAGGTGTCTAGGATATGAGTGGGTGGAGGGGGCTGGGATATGAGTGGGTGGAGGGGGCTGGGATATTAGTGGGTGGAGGTGGCTAGGATATGAGTGGGTGGAGGGAGCTGGAATATGAGTGGGTGGAGGGGGCTGGGATATGAGTAGGTGGAGGTGGCTAGGTTATGAGTGGGTGGAGGGATCTGGGATATGAGTGGGTGGAGGGGGCTTGGATATGAGTGGGTGGAGGGAGCTGGGATATGAGTGGGTGTAGGGGGCTGGGATATGAGTGGGTGGAGGGGGCTGGGATATGAGTGGGTGAAGGGGGCTGGGATATTAGTGGGTGGAGGTGGCTAGGATATGAGTGGGTGGAGGGAGCTGGAATATGAGTGGGTGGAGGGGGCTGGGATATGAGTGGGTGGAGGGGGCTGGGATATGAGTGGGTGGAGGGGGCTGGGATATGAGTGGGTGGAGGGGGCTGGGATATGAGTGGGTGGAGGGGGCTGGGATATGAGTGGGTGGAGGTGGCTAGGATATGAGTGGGTGGAGGGAGCTGGGATATGAGTGGGTGGATGGAGCTGGGATATGAGTGGGTAGAGGGGGCTGGGATATGAGTGGGTGGAGGGTATTTTGTTAAATATTCAGAGCAAATAGTAAATTATATACATGTATATTTATAAGACAAATATGTTAACTGTAAAACAAATAGTTGCTGATTAACCCCTTCTGTACCGGCGATGTATTTTTAATTATGTTCTAGCTAGATTTAGACAGTTTTGTCAAGCTTAATAATGAGCTGTGGTAGTAAAAAGATAGGTCGAAGGCTGTTAATTGCTGGAGGCCCTTCTTAAGCTGAGTAAAGTCGTCTATTAGTAGCAAGTATAAAATGAAAAGTACGGAACTGGTACTGAACGGGTTAGTATGAGAGACTTGCTAAGGATGAAGATATCTAGCCGAGAGGGCGGGAGCTTGGTGAAAAGGACTACAGAAATATTAAATAGTTAAAATTCTAAACTATTTGTTGTATTCTTGCTATTAATACACTATTTTATTCAGTTTAACAAAGAATTGTGTGAGTCAGAGAGTTAATAACACACTTTATTCATTTGATTCCTAGAGGGCTTTCCAAACATTAGTAAAATCTTCTAATATACAATATAATATCGTGAAAAGACGGACTCAAATTCTGAAAAGGTTAATCAGATTTTGTAAACTGGAGCTAGGGCATAACTACGACTGATTTACTGTATATGTTTAGGTCTTACTCCTAACTGGTGACAGGATACGATGACACGTGTATTCATTATGTTCTGCCTATTATTAAACGATGTTATGCAGGTTCTTCTTTTTCTATGTGTATGAAGGAAACAAAAGGCAAGTGTCCCCCAAAAGTTGAAAGAGTGAAGGAGAGCCAAATTCAAGGTACGTTAAAGTCAAAATGTCTGGACACACGGAGCTTGAAGTCATATATGTCATAGAATGAGGAACCGACAGATTGAGGGAGAATTTCAGAGCTTACTTGTTGACGGAATAGGCGTTGGAATATGTTGCAAGGTGGGTGCCTCCTACTTTCCATAAGGGAGGAGGTATACACTGAGAAAGCTCTGAAAATCATTGAGTATTGTAATAGCGGCTGAAGAGTGAGAGAGATGCGACATGTAGAGAGTGATTGTAGGGAATTACTAAGAGGAGGTGAAATGATGAGACAAAATGCTTTTGAATCTACCTTTTCGAGAAGTGCAGTATAGGTGAAACCTCCCCACACATACGAACAATACTCGAAGCATGGGGCACTGTGCCCATGTACAGAACAAGAAATTGAGCAGGGGTGAAGAACCTACAGAGACAGTTAAGCACACCGTGTGGTAATATGATCTTTCCAGGATAGTCAAAAGAAAAAGAAACACCAAGAATATTGAGAGAAGATGAAGGGTTGATATAAGTATTGTTGAAGAGTAAGGGATAGTGATGTGAAAGATAGTGATGGGTTGATAGATGTAGAAAATGGGTTTTGCAAGCATTGAAAGTAACAATCGGTAATATCTGATAGGCCATAAAATAGGCGTGCTATGGCCTGGAAAAGAGGAAGGAAAGACGAGGAAGAAAAAATATTAGAGAGAAAATTGGCTAGATGCCAGAAAGCTTGAGAACAGTTGGAAAGTTCAGAGCATTTGTTATTGATGAAAGAGTTTTTGGCAAGTCATATAACAGATTTGGTGTGATTCTGGGCAGAAACATAAAAAGTACAAGATACTTGAGTTTAAAAGCTACAGTACCGTTTGAATGCTTCCTTATTATGGACAGTACTAGAACAAGTATGAGTAAGCCAAAAAATATAAGCATACTAATATATTGGAAATTCTATCCGTGATTTAGTCAATGGACTCTGTGGTAAATTAATGCAACAAAGTACAGCACCAATTCTATCCCAATAAAATTTACCTAGATACTTTGGGATTTCAACCTAAGACCTTGAGGTAAGTAAAACCACTCCACCGCAGAGAGTTAAGACTGTATTAATAGTAATCCATATAATCGTCATCTCATATTCCAGCTCCCTCCACCCACTCATATCCCAACTCCCTACACCCACTTATATCCCAACTCCTTCCACCCACTCATATTCCAGCCTCTTCCACCCACTCACATCCCAGCTCCCCCCACCCACTCTTATTCCAGCACCCCCACCCACTTATATTCCAGCCACCTCCACCCACTCATATTCATACCCTCTCTACCCACTCACAGGCCTAGTTTGCCTTTTTCCAGAGGATCTACTGTAAGAATAATCATCCCCAATTGCGTATTCATGTACTATGCAAGCCCTGATTCGTCAGCCCTCAAATCACTATTCATCTGCTTTCCAACCATTATTCATCTACCCTCAAATCCCTATTCAATTAATTCAACTGAGCCACAAACACCTCCACCAACTCTCCTTCCATTCTTCCACATCCACAATCAATCACTTAAGTCCACCTACACCACACCCACCTCTAGTCATTGGCATCTGCACCCTCCTCCACTGATATTTACGCCCTCTTACACCCACTGACATCCATTCCCACCTCCACCCACTGACACTCAGGCCCACCTCTACCCACGCTTACCTCCACCCACGACTCCTTCACCCTCTGACATTTACATCCTCCTGCACCCACTGACATCTCTTCCCACTTCCATCCACAATCATTAATTCCACCCTCCACCTACACCTTGCTCACCCACTGACATCCACGTCCATCTTCATTTACACCCACTGACATTCACGTCCACTTTGATCCACCTACACCCACCGCCCCCTCCACCCACGCCCTTCCACCCACTGCCTGTCTGAGTTGGACCCTTATGGCTCACTCGGCCTCACGACCCAAGCCTCCCTGTGTACTCACCATTCTTCCCCCACACCCTCCTACCGCTCACCCTAGGTTCTCTATGGGGAGACCTGTCACACCTTGGATATTATAGCCGACATGTTGCTTACCAGCCTGCAGTTCCAGTTTCATGATGTGTACAGTACTAAAAAGTACCCTTTCCTCTGTTATAGGTAAATGTGGTCTATTTGGTTCCAAGATGTCCTTCTTATGCTTAGTGAAATTATTTTAGTATAAGTCACAATATATTATGATGATGTGATTGTATGGAAGGAGTTAATATTATGCTAATTATTCTTTGATCCAGTAAGAAATTCGGTACCATCATAGATAATTATGTAACACATTAACATAATTCAGGAAAAAACAAATCACCAAAATAGGAACGAATAATATCTATATTCTCTATGATACACACTTTTCGACTTAAAAATATGTAATACGTTCTCGATTCATAATTTTGTTGACATGTTAGGCAAGATGTAACAACCTTTTCAGTAGGTGTATGTCACATAATAACTGTTGATTGAAGTTTATACAACAAAAATGGGCTACTTCGAAGGGCACCAATTAGTGAAAGTTTTGGATGTGATTCCTGGACTATATAATCCAGTGTGTTAACATACACAATGGTTAAATCCTCTCAGTGTTTGGGATGTGATTCCTGGACTATATAATCCAGTGTGTTAACATACACAATGGTTAAATCCTCTCAGTGTTTGGGATGTGATTCCTGGACTATATAATCCAGTGTGTTAACATACACAATGGTTAAATCCTCTCAGTGTTTGGGATGTGATTCCTGGACTATATAATCCAGTGTGTTAACATACACAATGGTTAAATCCTCTCAGTGTTTGAGGCCACGGTTATTTATAGTATATTACAAAGGAATACAAAGTAAATCAAGCAACAACAGGTCTAGTGACCCTTCTAGGCGGCTTGTCCTCCAAAACACTGAGGGTCAAGTGTCCAAACAGTGGTTTAGAGTGGGTAAGGGAACATTGGAAAGGGAACTACTGCCCTGGAACTAATGTCCGTGGCAGGATTAGGAAGTTAGTTGGGGACAGATGGGTTAGTAACATAACACAGTTATAAGTGATTTTTCGTATATCTGGGAAAAAGAGAGTAACATCTTAGTAATATATATACGCAATAATCCTTAATGAATCTGAGGGGGGAATAAAATAAAGTTATTAATTTACAAACGCAGTCAGTCGCAGGTTTGATGCAAGATATTTGTCTAGGCGAAGTTTAAAAGAATCAACGGTGCTGCATTCTATATTATCTATCTTTAGATGACTTTATGATTGGGAAGAATCAGTGAACGCTTAAGGGTTAATTGATATAAATTGTATTCATTTGATTGGTCGAGAACCTGCCTAAGCTGCATAAAATCGCCTAATAAAGGGCATAATAAAGCTTCAAAACGCGTCTCAATCCTCACACTAGTGCCTGGATCTACCATCATGTGTATCATTCTCATTGTCCACCACATTACCATCCTCTTAAACTCCATTCGCACCAACATATACAGTATATAAGGGAATGGGATGGCAAAGTCAAAGAAATGCATATTTTAATTGAGTAATACGTTTTAGCAAAGGTAATTTGAAGCTATCATCGACTTTACCAACATCGTGGTGGTATTCAATTAAAATAATTCGTGAACATCTTACAATTCCATATATGCAAGATTATAATTATGTGTACTTATAAATAAACAAAATTGTTAATACATTAATTATAAAGCCATGCATAGCATATGATGCGAAACAAATTATATACATAAATCATGTAGAATGGTTAACCTGCTCAGTGCTCACTGCGCCAGACATACATATTCGTCCTATGTAAAAAAGGGCCATACTGCGAGCGACGCACATATACGTTATGATACTGTTCTGAGTCGTTTGCACCAACCTGCCCCGCTTGTTGCCAAACGCTTCCAGAAGGTTCTAAGCTTGCCACCCATAATATACTGTATATCAGTGTAATTAGTGCATTGGCTGAGGAAGGGTGTCTGTATAAAGAAGAAGTGGTTTAGAATATGAAAATCAACAAAAACACGGCCACTTCTCCATGTAATTGTGACAGCTAAATAACAAGTACGAATATGAGCTTCATTTCATCTTCATATCAACAACTCGTACTGCCTTCCAAACACAAAACATGGTGAAATAATGGTAAATATAATTGAGTTATTGCAAGTGGAAATAAGTGAGAAAATTATATATTTATGCTTGAGAGTGTAATGTGGGGGTTCGGTTTTCAGCGATGAAACTAAACAAATATTGATCAATATTCTATGGTAGTGTAAGATGGTAGGAAGTGTACGGTTGCTGTTATAGAGAGATTAAACTCAATCATTTCAATGGAGCTCGTTTCAATTTGCTCAGGGCTACAGATATGGTGCTAGGGCGATGTATATTGAGCGGAATTAGCGGGAAAATAGCCGCTAAGGCGTATTTTTACCTATAGAGTCCGCCGCACTGGAAAGGTTAAAATTGCATTAAGAAAAACATTAGAGACTCATAAAGGTTATCGAGTGACTATCAACTCCTTGGCACAAGATGACTGTATTAGTAATTTCAGGCATATTTATACCCTTTTGTGTTCAAATAACAAAAAAATTGAAACTTTTAGTTTACTTACCCGAAGAGTTTCAGTATTCTCTGAGCCGTTATCCTAAGAAAACGAATATTTGATAGTTAATTTATCTAGATTTGTATAAGCCCAACATACTGTAAATCTCCTACAACCCTGGGATCCCTCGATCTGTTCCTCAATGGGTAAATACCTTGACGAATCCGGTTTCTATATAATTTCATTCTTAATCACCTGGCAGAAAATATTTGCATATTTAATGGATTTAGTCCATGTTAAAATAAAAATGATTAAACTATTCTGTCTCTACAACATATTAATGCACATTTTTCGCAATTGAAAATATATTTTGTTGCAAAATCTTTGTAATAGCCGGGTAATCAAAATGAGGACATGACAATTTATTGTCACAAACAAAAATAAGACAAAATTATAAAAGAAAAAGAGACTAGCATATGCATTATGGGAGAGCACCGTAAAGAGTTAGAGTAATTCTCCCAACAGACCGTACTGCTCACAGCGACTGGACATTCTCCATTTTTTCTCTGCGTCTTTTCATTGTCGAGTGATTTTTGGGAACTGGGATAACTTTTCTATTGCGTGGTTTGGTAATTATTTCCATTGTTTATTTTCATCATTCTTTAACTTCGTGTTTTCAACCTCCTCCAAGTAATTTTTTAGGAACGGGGATTGTCTTTCCATTAGGTGGATTAATATGTATATATTCTAGTTATTATCCAGCGTCTTTTGAGAGTTTCTCGAATTATTTGGTGAACTAAGATAGCATTTCTATTTGGAAGTTGATAATTAAATACTCATTAAAGCATGCTAATCTGTTGCAGGGATACATTTCTGAAAATATGTTTGTTTTTATCTGATGTGTTACTTATTTGTAACCGTATATCTCGAAGAGGTTTTCCAAAGTTGAATCAAGTAATCAACACTCTGATGATGATAAAGGTCACATAAGAAACTGTTATGCCCTGTTTTTCTACAGGTTTAACTTGGGTAATGTGAGTTCTAAATTGACTGGGTATATAAGGCTGCATGCACAATACAAGATATGAGGAATAGAGAACACAAAGAAACACATGGTAGCAAGTTACATGATCACGTTTATTGATATACCACTGCAGAATACTTGTGTAAGACAATATAATAGAATTGAACAACACTAGCATAAGTGGATCTGGATGGAGCCTAGTCTCCCACTTTCAACGTTCAGGTATTAATCTTCTGATCACTGGCTTTGATTTCACAGGTTTATATACCGAAGACCATCAATGTTACTTATAGATTCATATTCACTGTTAGATTTATTACTGGTAGCTCTGGTGCACAAGTAGTAGTTCACAGACTAGATTAGACACACGTATTTTTAGAGCACGGGAATTCTAGTAACCTCAGGGGGTACTGATCTAAGTTTTATATCCTTGTCTCAGAAATACATAGAACGCAAATCAGTGGGCGAACGTTAGATATCACTAGAGTTTTAATATCTGAATAAAGTAATTACGAGAGTCAAGGTCGCCTGTTAATTAAAGAGCACTGATCGCTTAGTACGTCCCAAATGGAATGGTTAAGTATGAATTACACTGGGCAAGGTCTTAGCCACTTCGTAGAAATATTAATTAGTGAATCTAAAACAGCACAGTAATATGTAGTACTGCTAAAGGGAATCTTGGGTAGTATCTGATGGGTCTGGTCCTGGTTATCTTGCGTCCATGATGTTGGGGGCTAACGACTGGTTCCGCGGCCGTCCAGGGGGGCCATATGTGTGAAGTTCTTCAATACGTGGGCAGGTCCTTCTATCCAAATCTGCCACGGAGTCTGCCGGTTCTGGGATCTCACTCCGGAACAACACAAGGGCAGAGCTAGAAATTAACTGCAGGGTAGTGACCCCTGGTTGGTGTCTAGCTTTCAACTGATTTGACTGGGGGCGGGAGTTAGATTTATAGGCTCTGTTCTGGACCCTGTAGACAGTAGGGATCTCGAGTCTTATGGACTTAATTGAGCTCTCAATAGATATGGGGACTAGGTAAGATGGTATTTACTGTTGTGGCACAGGGCGATAGGAAGCCTTTATATTTTCATATAACTGAGCCTTAGTAAGAGGTACTATTTTGGCTATACTGGACGTATTTAGGGGAGAGAGACTGGATCTACTTTGCGAGGAGGATGGGGACAGCTGTGATAGGAGCGTCTCTCTAGATTGTTCAATCTTCATTCTATGGTATAGCTGAGGTGCTAATTTAGTGATCAGAGCATGCAAGAAAGGTAAATGGTTTATTGTGAGTTAATAGAGGTTAGTAAAGGTGTTAGTCATTCATGGTTAGTTCATTGATAGGAAGAATTCCTGTGCTACCTGGCAATGACTCGAAAGTCAAAACAGGGTCAGGTATACCTCCGCGGGGGTGGGGGTCTCCCTCCTCGGGTGGGCAAAAAGGGGGAGCTGGGCGCCCTCTCTCTGATATAGTCGTCCGGCGGCTGTGGCTAGGGGCTTGCCATATCACCAGTGTTTGTAATAACCCTCTGTGTATGAGACAGATGTGAGTGTCTTTAATACCAAAACCGAAGGTGCCTTAGCTAGCTGGTTTTACTCGGCTGGTTGTTAATTGTAGGGTTTGCTGGATATGGTGGAGACTGGGTTGCTAACTCTGCCACATTTATCTGGAAGTATGGCAATAGAAGTTAGTTACTGGCGGGGCGGCTAGCCTCGCACCGACGACCATTGGGTGCAGGGTTGTGAATGTGTTGTAAGAGAATAGATGGCATGCAAGGGGCTAGTAAAGTTCTAATGTTGTTCTGGCCTACTAAGTGAAGGTAGGCTGGATAGGAGTATATATATAAAAGGTTGGAGAGCGTTAGTAACGGACAATTCAAGGATCTTCAAGAGGTATGAGAGAGAGGCTAGGTCGGACAAGAGTCGAGAAGCGCGGGCGTCTTAATGAGAGGGGGGGGGGAGTTCAAGGGCTACAGGGAAATTTTGCCCCTAAGGTCCCTGGGCGTGGGGGTGGCATTAGGCTACAATTGATATGGAAGTTTGAAAAGGCAGTAGAATACGTTAGCCAAATGCTACCGGGGAATGCAACTATGGGGTGGTATATGAGTCTGGAAAAGATAGAGTTATGTGATCAGTCAGAGGGTTATGGATACTATTAGTTGGGCCCGGGAACTGCGTTTTCTATTAAATATAAAATACCAACCACAGCGGCAGTTCGTAGGGGTACTTAGTTATTGTTTTCGGGGTACTTATGACAGATACTGGTAACCAGGTTATCTTATACAATCTCTGGTTGGGGTAAGAGGTGTAAGACACGAAATAAATTGGCGTAGTGTGGGCTGTGGATACAAAGGAGGCAAGGGGAAGACGTATGACAATTGTGGAAAGTAAATGGAAAAAGGTGAACACAATGGCGGATAAAAATACTTAACCTAAGGATTGCATACATAGATTTATGGGGCGATGGGTCTTCAGAAGCTTAGTCTGGCAAGACAAGATGTTAGGGAATGTTAATATTAATACTTAGTTACTAGAGGAGCAATGCAAGGGGCGACTGAGCACGGGTTACATATATCTATACTCGTCATGGAAAATGATATACGAGGTCTAGGGACAAGCGTGGGTGTTTGAACTTCTAAGATATATAACATCTACTTCTCGGATGTAAGAACATACATAGATATATTTTATGGCTGTCTGATGTGTTGGCATTGGCTCAACGTCGGGACAGGGCATGTTTTTAATATGAATGTATATTCCTGTTCATCATCTTTGTAGTTAGGTGTGTAGGACACGAGGGGGTTAGTGTACGTGAGGTATGGAAAATGGTCAGTTTTAGAAAAGGTAAATGGGTGTGTCCTGGAGCTGTTTAGCCCTGCGGGCTTGGGCCTGTCTGAAATGGCTGGCTCGGTCAGCTGGTCCTTTCGTTCTGTGGACCTTTCCTTTGGTGTTTCTGTGTGGTGTTCGTTCATGGCTTCTGTGGTGGGCTTCTCGTTCTGGGGCATTTTACTTCCCTCTCCTTCATTATAGGCTCGTCCTCGAGCCTCAAGGGTGAAGTAAAAAGAAGCATAGTCAGAAAAGTGTAGGTTAACAAGAAAAGTAGTATGACTAAGGGAAAAAAATAATATATACAGTATATGGAAAACATGTAAATTTAAGAAAGGACAGATACTTAAGAACACAGGAAATTAAGAAGAGGTAAAGTGTTTAACAATGTATAAAGCAAATTTAAAAGATAGTCAGAAAAGTGTAGGTAACAAGAAAAGTAGTATGACTAAGGAAAAAAATATAGTATATACAGTATATGGAAAACATGTAAATTTAAGAAAGGGCAGATAATTAAGAACACAGGAAATTAAGAAGAGGTAAAGTGTTTGACAATGTATAAAGCAAATTTAAAAGATAGTCAGAAAAGTGTAGGTAACAAGAAAAGTAGTATGACTAAGGAAAAAAATAATATATACAGTATATGGAAAACATGTAAATTTATAGAATCATGCCCAATCGCTTAGGAATTGAAAACATTCGAAACAATTTAGTACAATAATATCCTCATCATCATCAGGGGGGGGGGGGGGGGGGGTATTTAGGGTCGCCGTTAGTCTGGGTGACGGTCTGGTAATAGGGGGTGGTGGTTCACTTTCACTTTGGAAGGGCGGGGTGGATATACCGTTAGTTCTTGTCGTTAGGAATGTGGGTCTGGGGGCGAGCTGGCCCGGGGCCAGTTTTGGAGGGGGGGTCTAAGTGGTTTCGGTCGGGGGTAGTGATAGGGGGGTTTTAAAGATGAAACGGGCAGGTCGAGTCGGGGTTGTTGTTGCGGAAGAGGTTGGTGCTGGGGAGGGGTTGAATTGTGTAGAGAGTTGTGGTCGTGAGTGGGGTTTGGGGAAGGGTGAGTAAGGCTGAAGGTTGAGAGTTTACTATGATCGGGTGGTTTGGAGGTTTGGTGTGTGGGGATTTGATAGGGAGATGGTGGGGGGGGTCTGGGCAGGCAGGGTTGTGGTTTGAGAGGGGTTGAATTTAGACTGATTTTATTTCCGGGAGAGACATGGATGGGATTTAGAGGAGTGGTTGAAGTTGAGAGGTTGATTATGTTGTTTGGGGCGAGAGAGAGAGTATTTTGGGGTTTAGCCAAGGTGGAAAAAGTTTTGTGGTTGGATTGGGATGGGAGTGGTATTTCGCGGAGGGGAATCTTGGGGGGGAGAATTTGGGGGGGGTGGGGTAACGGTGAAGAGGGGGAGGTTGAAAGTTTAGCTGGGCTCATGATGGTGGGGGACCGACTAGTGAGCAGGTGTTCGGTACACATGAGGGGGGGGAAATCACTTTGGTGGGGGTCACGCGTGAGGGGGGGATTAACGGCGCGTGTGGGAGGATCAGAGTGGTGGGGTGTGTCGGTGGCAGTGACGGTTTGCTTAGAGGTTATCTGGGGTTGGTGGGTTTGTCTGTCATGAGGGGGTGAGTCAAGTGTGGGGTTTTGAAGTTTATTAGGGGTGTGAATTGTGGGGGGTGGAAGGGAGCTACTGACGGAAAACTGTCACAAGGGAGATTTTGTTGGTGGGGGAATAGCTGAGTATTTCTGGGGGAAGGGGGGAACATAGTTGGGTCCTTAGGTCGTCACGCGTGAGGGGAGGATTAACGGCGCGTGTGGGAGGGTCAGGGTGGTGAGAGGTGAGCGAGTTAGGAAACGGGATTTGTTGGGGGGACTGCGGCGGGTTGGTGGGGGAAGAGTTAGGTGTAGAACAGGGGTTATTGGTAGAGGACTGATCTATTGATTTGGGGTTGTTAACAGGACGAATTTTAGGAATCTTCTTGGTGGCAGTAACGGTCTGGTTAGCGTTTATCTGGGGTTGGTGGGTTTGTTTGACATTAACAGGACGAGTTTGGGGAATTTTCTTGGTGGCAGTCTCGGTCTGGTTAGAGGTTATCTGGGACTGGTGAGTTTGTTTGACATGAGAGGGCGAGTCAAGTGTGGGGTTTCGAAGTTTTCTAGGGGTGTGAATTGTGTGGGGGTGGAAGGGGGCTACTGACTGAAAACTGTCACAAGCTACCGACGGAAAACTGTCACAAGGGAAATTTTGTTGGTGGGGGGATAGCTGAACATTTCTGGGGTCATGGGGAAAATATGTTGTGGTAGGCCTACATAGGTAGGCATAGCTAGAATACGGGGCTTGTTGGGGGGCTGCGGAGGGTTGGTGGGGGAAGAGTTCACTGGGGTTGGACTTTCACCGGAAGTCATTTTGGAAGGGTGCACGGAGTCTTGGATAGGGGCTAAAAGGTTGAATAGGGGATTCATCGAACTGCGTAGGCATTCTTCTCTGATGGCGAGCATATGTTCTTCGAATAAGCCATACGGGTCGAGATGGGCGGTGATGTGGGGTGGGAGGATGTTTAACAATGCGGTGAATAAGAGTTCATTTTGTTGGTCGTAATCTTCATAGCTATACGTGGTCCTCACGTATCTGTAAAGTTGTATGAGGGTCACATTTATATCCCCTTCATACTTGATCTCGTCGACTTTTATTATTTTGGGGGCGACGGGGGAACCCAAAAGTGGATCTAAAGTCCGGATCACGAAGGATCGAAACTGGTTCCAGGTACTCTCTGGCGTATTCTGTGTCACCATTTGGTGAATAAATTCTTTAAAGGTAGGCTTATCAACAAGTTGGGAAACGGCTTCTCCCAACTGTACAATATGCAAAATTGCCATGGCGATTTTTTCGCGGTCATTATGAAGTACCACATCGTACACTGGCTTTATTATGTCTAAGTAACTGGTGATATCATATGTGTTTACATCATACTTGGGAATGTGTGCGAGTGGCTGAAGATTTCGCGATGTTGCCATGCTTCTACTGTTCCAAACTTGCAGTGTAATGCAACCTTTTATCCGAATCAAGAACCACCGCTGCCGCCAATGTTATGCCCTGTTTTTCTACAGGTTTAACTTGGGTAATGTGAGTTCTAAATTGACTGGGTATATAAGGCTGCATGCACAATACAAGATATGAGGAATAGAGAACACAAAGAAACACATGGTAGCAAGTTACATGATCACGTTTATTGATATACCACTGCAGAATACTTGTGTAAGACAATATAATAGAATTGAACAACACTAGCATAAGTGGATCTGGATGGAGCCTAGTCTCCCACTTCCAACGTTCAGGTATTGATCTTCTGATCACTGGCTTTGATTTCACAGGTTTATATACCGAAGACCATCAATGTTACTTATAGATTCATATTCACTGTTAGATTTATTACTGGTAGCTCTGGTGCACAAGTAGTAGTTCACAGACTAGATTAGACACACGTATTTTTAGAGCACGGGAATTCTAGTAACCTCAGGGGGTACTGATCTAAGTTTTATATCCTTGTCTCAGAAATACATAGAACGCAAATCAGTGGGCGAACGTTAGATATCACTAGAGTTTTAATATCTGAATAAAGTAATTACGAGAGTCAAGGTCGCCTGTTAATTAAAGAGCACTGATCGCTTAGTACGTCCCAAATGGAATGGTTAAGTATGAATTACACTGGGCAAGGTCTTAGCCACTTCGTAGAAATATTAATTAGTGAATCTAAAACAGCACAGTAATATGTAGTACTGCTAAAGGGAATCTTGGGTAGTATCTGATGGGTCTGGTCCTGGTTATCTTGCGTCCATGATGTTGGGGGCTAACGACTGGTTCCGCGGCCGTCCAGGGGGGCCATATGTGTGAAGTTCTTCAATACGTGGGCAGGTCCTTCTATCCAAATCTGCCACGAAGTCTGCCGGTTCTGGGATCTCACTCCGGAACAACACAAGGGCAGAGCTAGAAATTAACTGCAGGGTAGTGACCCCTGGTTGGTGTCTAGCTTTCAACTGATTTGACGGGGCGCGGGAGTTAGATTTATAGGCTCTGTTCTGGACCCTGTAGACAGTAGGGATCTCGAGTCTTATGGACTTAATTGAGCTCTCAATAGATATGGGGACTAGGTAAGATGGTATTTACTGTTGTGGCACAGGGCGATAGGAAGCCTTTATATTTTCATATAACTGAGCCTTAGTAAGAGGTACTATTTTGGCTATACTGGACGTATTTAGGGGAGAGAGACTGGATCTACTTTGCGAGGAGGATGGGGACAGCTGTGATAGGAGCGTCTCTCTAGATTGTTCAATCTTCATTCTATGGTATAGCTGAGGTGCTAATTTAGTGATCAGAGCATGCAAGAAAGGTAAATGGTTTATTGTGAGTTAATAGAGGTTAGTAAAGGTGTTAGTCATTCATGGTTAGTTCATTGATAGGAAGAATTCCTGTGCTACCTGGCAATGACTCGAAAGTCAAAACAGGGGTCAGGTATACCTCCGCGGGGGTGGGGGTCTCCCTCCTCGGGTGGGCAAAAAGGGGGAGCTGGGCGCCCTCTCTCTGATATAGTCGTCCGGCGGCTGTGGCTAGGGGCTTGCCATATCACCAGTGTTTGTAATAACCCTCTGTGTATGAGACAGATGTGAGTGTCTTTAATACCAAAACCGAAGGTGCCTTAGCTAGCTGGTTTTACTCGGCTGGTTGTTAATTGTAGGGTTTGCTGGATATGGTGGAGACTGGGTTGCTAACTCTGCCACATTTATCTGGAAGTATGGCAATAGAAGTTAGTTACTGGCGGGGCGGCTAGCCTCGCACCGACGACCATTGGGTGCAGGGTTGTGAATGTGTTGTAAGAGAATAGATGGCATGCAAGGGGCTAGTAAAGTTCTAATGTTGTTCTGGCCTACTAAGTGAAGGTAGGCTGGATAGGAGTATATATAAAAGGTTGGAGAGCGTTAGTAACGGACAATTCAAGGATCTTCAAGAGGTATGAGAGAGAGGCTAGGTCGGACAAGAGTCGAGAAGCGCGGGCGTCTTAATGAGAGGGGGGGGAGTTCAAGGGCTACAGGGAAATTTTGCCCCTAAGGTCCCTGGGCGTGGGGGTGGCATTAGGCTACAATTGATATGGAAGTTTGAAAAGGCAGTAGAATACGTTAGCCAAATGCTACCGGGGAATGCAACTATGGGGTGGTATATGAGTCTGGAAAAGATAGAGTTATGTGATCAGTCAGAGGGTTATGGATACTATTATTGGCCCTGGGAACTGCGTTTTCTATTAAATATAAAATACCCACCACAGCGGCAGTTCGTAGGGGTACTTAGTTATTGTTTCGGGGTACTTATGACAGATACTGGTAACCAGGTTATCTTATACAATCTCTGGTTGGGGTAAGAGGTGTAAGACACGAAATAAATTGGCGTAGTGTGGGCTGTGGATACAAAGGAGGCAAGGGGAAGACGTATGACAATTGTGGAAAGTAAATGGAAAAAGGTGAACACAATGGCGGATAAAAATACTTAACCTAAGGATTGCATACATAGATTTATGGGGCGATGGGTCTTCAGAAGCTTAGTCTGGCAAGACAAGATGTTAGGGAATGTTAATATTAATACTTAGTTACTAGAGGAGCAATGCAAGGGGCGACTGAGCACGGGTTACATATATCTATACTCGTCATGGAAAATGATATACGAGGTCTAGGGACAAGCGTGGGTGTTTGAACTTCTAAGATATATAACATCTACTTCTCGGATGTAAGAACATACATAGATATATTTATGGCTGTCTGATGTGTTGGCATTGGCTCAACGTCGGGACAGGGCATGTTTTTAATATGAATGTATATTCCTGTTCATCATCTTTGTAGTTAGGAGTGTAGGACACGAGGGGGTTAGTGTACGTGAGGTGTGGAAAATGGTCAGTTTTAGAAAAGGTAAATGGGTGTGTCCTGGAGCTGTTTAGCCCTGCGGGCTTGGGCCTGTCTGAAATGGCTGGCTCGGTCAGCTGGTCCTTTCGTTCTGTGGACCTTTCCTTTGGTGTTTCTGTGTGGTGTTCGTTCATGGCTTCTGTATTGGGCTTCTCGTTCTGGGGCATTTTAGAAACTAATTGACTGAAGGGTTTATTTCTAGTAATTTATTCATTAACCTCTTAATGATACGATGATGCGTTTCTTCCTCTTATTTTAGCTATTTGTAGATAAATGTATTCAGTTTAGGAAGAAATTGTGAATGTCAGAGGGTTATTTGAGATAATTATCCCCCCTTTGATTCCTAGAGGGATAATATTATTTTTTATCTCTCGAATACTTTTTGTTTTTTCCTCTGTTTATCCTTGCTCTGTAGGCAGGACATTAGAAACACGCCTCTGTGTGCGTGTGTGTTCACAAGGTATGTGGACAATTAACCCGTTCAGTACCAGTTACGTACTTTTTACTTTCGTCTGCCTAATATTAGACGATTTTATACAGTTATGAAAGGGCCTCCAGCAATTAACAGACTTCGAACTATCATAATTAACTCTTTTTACTACCACAGATCCTTCTTTGACTGCACAAATCGTCTGCACAAAACCTAACACCACCACCAACTACCTCAACCACCACGACCATCACCACCACTCCACCTAGCACCACCAACCACCACCACCACCACCAACACCACCACCACTCCACCTAGCACCACAACCATCACAACCATTCCACTTACCACCACCAATCGTCACCACCACCACCACTCCACCTAGCACCACCACCAGGATCATCACCTCCACTCCACCTAGCACCACCACCACTCCACCTAGCACCACCAACCACCCCAAATGAAAGATCCCCCATGCATCAGATAGGCTTATGGGATTGTCTGAAGTGTAATTACCAGGTTAAATACAAATACAGTGATTCGATGCAGGTTGGTATAGGATGTGTTCGACAATATGTGGTGAGCATTGACCCGGCATCACACGATTTTTTTTTCCCTCAATAATAATTATGTCACCTGCAGTAATCTTTATACAGTCTAGTGTCCGATACCAGAGCAAAAGATTGCAGGAATGTTGCCAGAAAAAGTAGACATGTGATACCAGCCTTAGTGACCGTGACTGTACATTGTCCAACAGCTTAATTATTAGAATTGCCTTTCTAACTGGTATAAGCTGGGTTTATTTCCACCAATAAAACTTTAAATGATTAGATTACTATCAACACTTTCTATTTTATTTTCCTACCTACACATTTTGAGAGTGTGCATTGTCCAACAGTTTGAAGTATAATTGTTATGCCAAATTAAACCACTTCAGGCCGCATATCATGTATCACCATCGCCACCTCATCACCTGCCAACCACACCAGACAAACACTTCCGGCACTACCGCCCGACATTACTCATTTTACGTCCTGTAGTGGATCGATGTCGCTGATGGCTTTCAACTTATCCAGCTCAGGCGAAGTGTTTTGACGTGAAATTACATGACCAAGATATGCAACGGATGTCTGGGCTATAGTGCATGTAAACGGTTTGATTTTAAGTCTGCTTCTTTGTGGCGTTGAACAACCTGCGCGAGTCTATCGCGCAGTCCGTCCATAGGCAGTAGGGCCGGTTCGATTCTGACATCATGGCACACCTCGTCCAACATTTGTGCAGTGATGTCTCGTACTTCATCATGCCGGATACAGATGAATCCTCCTCTCTTACAGGTCATACAGTGGTCTGAGATTTGTATTTCACCACATGCACATTTCAGCGGCAGGTTCGAAACTGGCCACCCATACCTCAAGGCTAATGGCATCATTGAATTCTTGTTTATTTAAGCTGAAGCCTTTTTTCCTTTATTGGTAAAGGAGTGAGCCAATTTGAACCCCCCATGTCTTGTGCCATCTCAACTCTCATTTTCAGTTCTTCACTACATTTGGTCTTAATTTGTTTTAGGCTATGTTGTCTCTCTTCTCTGCTCTTTGTTATTTCATGTCTTGCATTTCGTTGTTCATCTTTGTCCACCTTATCATTTTCCTTTTGCTTCCGTATTTTTTCTGTCAGAGACGTAGTAAGTTTAAGGGAGTTTTGGTACTCATAATGCGCAACCACCACTGGGTTTATGATCCCCATACCTCCGAACCTTGGTGGAAGAGCTAATAGATTTCTTAGCTCTTGTGTGAAGCCTTGCCTCTCTGTTAAAGCAGGTATGAATGCTTCCCTGATTTCTTTTTCCAGCGGTTGGACCAAGCATCGGTCCAATGTCAGGCACTGTTCTCATAAGAAAGCTCCATCTGTGATTAACGCCTTTTGTGAAGGCAGTATAAGCAGAATGTGGTTCAGATTTCGCAATGTCTGCCGGGGTTCTTACTTCCTCTACCAATTCTCCTACCTTTCTTTGTACACACTAATAAGATACCAGCCATAAATATCGTTGAAAGAGACTGCAATTCTTTACTGTGTGAGTGGAAGGTCCTTAATCAACAGGAAGGTCAGATAAGTACAGGATATACTGGCTATGGTATATAAGGGTTTAATCTCATACATAAGTTGATAAATCATAACAATATCTGAAACATATAAGATTATACAGTATATTGTGAGAGTGACTGAGGTGCAGAGGGCATACAGTTTTTGACTAAGTTGATTAACAAACAAATTGATGTCAATAATATACAGCAAAACAACAATTACATGGAACACTAAGTAACAATTATGTATTTACAAATAAGGTAGTTTTTCTAGAAGTTAAGTTTAGGGCAAATTGAAGTTATATTCTCAAGGAGGGCGTGGTAGCATTACATGTAACTAAAGTGTCTGTAAGGCAGGTATTGTGGGAGGCAATCAATTAAATATAAACATATATTTTTACTACAGAAAAGAAGTTATTCAAGAGAAATGAAGATATGTTTATGAGAGCAAGTTTTATTGATTGAGTGTAGTTTGTTAATACTTCTTTTTGTAGCCAAGGAAAGGTCTCTGACAGATAGAGACAATAGTAACTAATGCACCCGTTTAGGGGTGCCCTGGCCGGGCATTGTGTGTAGGGCAACTGTCTCGTCTGGACTGCGGGTAGGTGGCCTGCTCCTCCTCTGAGTCAGCTTCTTGTGCTGACTGGCTGTAGTGAGGTTACAGAGTTGCCCATGTCGGTGCCGACGAATCAGGCGTAACCCAAATAAACTAACTCCATCCAAGGGTTGGATCGCTCTATCAATTTGTTCGATCGCCAACCCGTGGTAATAACATTCTTGACCTTGTACTTGCAACAAAAAATTAATAGAGAATTTGAATGTTGGTGATGAATTCAGTAATAGTGATCATCGTACGATCACTTTCCATTTAAAATTTAATAGCAACGAACTTAACCCCCTCCGTCACATATGACGCGATCGCGTCATATGGTGGTGTTGCCCAAAGGTATCATATGACGCGATCGCGTCATATGAACTTAGTGAAATAGCTCAAAAAGTAAGTTACATGATGCATTTCCGTCATATTGAGCTCAGTAAGTTAGGTAAGTTGGATCAGATTCTGTCGATTGGTGGCAACCCCAAATAGCTCCGACTTCTACCGGTACCTCAGTGTCAGAGAAAGTGTTTTGGGGGAAATACCGGACGCTCCGCCACCCCATTAGTAAGTTAACAATTTATGTCTGAGGGGTTTAATAATAGCAATGGTCCCAATATTTAGCAAAATAGGGCTGTTTACGTGATCGTAAAACAAGTACCTATCCCTGATTAAAACAGAGCTTTTCCGTGCAACGCGAGTGCAAAACAAAGAAAAGGTCCCAAATTTCAAGAGCGCAAACTTCTGTAAACTTAGAGCAATACTTAATGAAATCGACTGGAGATCTATGATTAACAATCATGGAGATTTTTCACCTCCACTTACTCAAATGCAGTACATGAGTGTATACCATTAAAAAATCGAAGAGCAGTACATAATAATAGGCCTAAGTGGTGGAATAGAGACATTGCGGATTGTCTGCTTGCTAAGAGGAATGCTCATGATAGATTACAAATCTCTAATACCAATGAAAATAAAGTGATATTTGTAGATCTACGACGCAAAGCCAAAACAGTTAATCAAACAAAGTAAAAACATGCTAGAATTACATGTTGCAAATTAAAGTAAAGCAAACCCGAAAGAATATTATAGTTACATCAGGAAGAACAGAGTAGTGACTTCAACGATTTGACTGTTAGTCGATGAGAAAGGAGATTACACTAAAGATGAAGTAAAAATGAGTAACGCTCTCAACACCTTCTTTGCATCAGTTTTTACAACAAAAGATCTTAGTAATATCCCTACAACATCGCCGGTTCAGATCGAAAATTCTGACATTCTAAGCAGTATCAGCATTACAGAGAGAGAATTTTTGAAATGTTTAGATAAACTCAAGGTAAATAAACCGCCCGCACCTGATACTATCTCGCTTAGAGTTCTAAAGGAAGCTAAGTATGAGCTTTTCAAACCACTGGCATTGCTTTTCAATAAATCCTTACAGACTGGGACTATGCCTGATCAGTGGAAGGTCACCAACGTAACACCGATATTAAAAAAAGACAGCAAATCCTTACCTAGTAACAATCGTCCAATTAGCTTAACCTCAGCTGTATTTAAAATGCTAGAAACACTCATAAGAGACAGACTCGTAAATCACTTAGAGGAAAACAACATACTTAAAGATACTCAACACAGTTGTCGTAATAAACGCTCTTGCTTAACAAACCTCTTAGACTTCTTCAATGATATCCTCAACTTATATGATGAGAGTAAAGCTGTAGACATTATATACCTTGATTTTCAAAAGGCTTTTGGCAAAGTTCCCCACAAACGTTTATTGATAAAACTAAAAGTGCATAGAATACAAGACAGTGTGTTGAAATGGATAGAAATTGGCTCCGTGACAGAACGCAAAGAGTAGTGATAAACGGTAAGGCATCTCTAAATGGACCAATGTGAGTAGTGGGGTACCCCAGGGATCGGTACTAGGACCAATTATCTTTCTAATTTACATCAACGACATAGATGAGGGTCTCACCTGTACAATATCAAAGTTTGCTGACGATAAAAAATTGCAAATAGCGTGCTCTCAAATGAACATGAAGATATTCAACATAATCTAGATAAGTTGTCACATCGGGCTCAAATTTGGCAAATGTGCTCAATGCGGATAAATGTAAAGTATTATATATCGGAAACCGAAATGAGAAAGCAATCAATGAATGGCACCAATCATAAAAGTGTAGACAGAGAAACTGATTTGGGAGTAACAATATCGAGTAACCTAAAACCGAGGCAACAATGTTCAGAAGTTGTTAAGAAAGCAAACAAAATAATTGGCTTTATAGGCAGGCCATTTGAGCATAAATCCAAAGATGTAATCCTAACTCTTTACAATTCCTTAGTCCGCCCTCTCCTGGAATATTGAGTTCAATCCTGGTTCCCTTACTACCAAAAAGATGTAGACAAGCTAGAACGAGTTCAACGTAGAGTTACCAAAATTATACCTAACCTAAAGAACAAACCATACGAGGAGCGTCTTAGATAATTAAATTGATTTCCATTAACCAAGCACAGATTAAGAGGCGACTTAATTCAAGTGTTCAAAATCATCAAAAGCATCGACAATATGAACTGTAATAAATATTTCACTATCGACCAATCAAATTACAAATGGTTGCAAAATTATTAGTAAATCTTTTAACTCACACGAGTCTAAAAATGTCTTTTTCAATCGAGTCGTCAACTTGTGGAATGGCCTTCCCCAAGATGTCATAGACTACAGCACTGTTGATTCCTTTAAATATTGCCAAGACAAACACCTCGCCTTAAACCCGGGACTGATTGCATTTGTAAATGAATAAAAACAAAAAAAAATCCCTCTATTATATTACTAACAACTGTCCCCTACTTATAACATCTAATCCTGCCACGGACATTTGTCCCAGGGCAGTCTTCCCTTTCCATTTTTCCCTTACCCTCTCCAAACTACTATTTGGACACTTGACCATCAGTGCTTTAGAGGGCAGGTAGCCTTGAGGGGTCGCTGGATCTGTTTATGCTTGATTTCCTTTGTACTCCCTTGTACCCCTTTGTACTTCTTTGAGTTGCTCACATCAGTGCCAAGTAATCAAGCATAACCAAAATGAACTAACTCAATTTGGGGGTTGGTTATTTCTCTCCCGCTTGTTTAAGTTTTAGGGTAAGTATATACCACTACTGTTCACTGTCAAGCACTATTTGAACTACCGCGAGACGATACACGTATGTTATCACTCACAATAATCGCCTCTACATGCAATGTAGAACATTCCATACTAGAATAAAACAGGAATATAATTTCATCAGATAAAATTATCACATTGAAAATGGCTATATGAAGAATAATTAATAGTTTTTCCGATTTTATGCAGTCATAATTTCCATATATACTGAGCTATAACACATTTGTATATGAAATAAGAATAATTTTGCACGCTCATTTCAAATGTGTCATCAACATTTGTTCATCACCTCTAGTTGTTTTCTTATGAATGAAAACAATATCGGTACTTGACAATTAAAAAATATCCATGAGTAACCAAAACTTAAAAACATTCATTGTGCAACGATTTTGAACAACAAGAACTACATTTACTACAATCAGTTATATCTCGATAGAAAGAGAAAAGGCCAATCTACAATATTACAGTAGCAAAACCAACATAAACAAAATAAATAATCATCGATAAAAGAGATACAGACTAAAGTTTGTTATGTTTTTCCAACATCATCAAACTTCACATCAGCATAAATCAAAATTTTGAAAAACGACAATAGGTTTGTAAACATGACATCAAAAGTATTGTTCACGCACTTTCCAAAAACCCAATCAGAATTTGTCTATCGTCAATAGTTTATCATATATATTTTTGTCCTATGTGTATGAAGGAGAAAAAGGCAGGCTGCCTGTAAAGAGTGTCTCCCCCAAAGCCAAAAGAGTGACAGAGAGCCCAATTCAAGGGACGTTGGGGTCGAAATGCCTAGACACACGAAATTTGAAGCAGTCTATGTCATAGAATTAAGGAAGGATTGCTTGAGGGAGAGAGTTCCAGAGTTCACTAGTTGAGTAGAAGAAAGACAGAAAATTTGCTATTTCTTGGGATGGAGAGCTGGACGGAATAGGAGTGGGACTGTTTTGAAAGGTGGGTGCCTCGCACTTACCGCAAGGGAGGGGCTACACACTGCGAGAGCTCTGAAGAACACTGATTGTTGTAATAGCGATAGATGCAACATTGCCTAATACCCTAATCTCTTCTAAAGATGTACTTTCTACCCTCTCTGGGCTTAATACTAAGAAGGCGTACGGTCCGGATGGTGCTCCACCTGTTGTACTAAAAAACTGTGCTTCCGTGCTGACCCCTGCCTGGCAAACTCTTTCATCTCTGTCTCTCCTCTAACGTCCTCCCTTCTTGCAGAAAGTTTGCTCTCATTCAACCTGTCTCAAAGAAGGGTGACCGCTCTCAACTATCGTCCAATTGCTCTCATCTCTTTTATCTCTAAAGTTTTTAAAACTATTATTACTTCCAATTTTCTTAAGCATTTATAATCCCATAATCTGCTCTCAGAACACCAGTATGGTTTCCTTAAGGGTCGCTCTACTGGTGATCTTCTTTCATTTATCTTACTAACTCTTGGTCATCCTCCTTTCGGGACTTCGGTGAGACTTGTTCTATTGTGATAGACATATCGAAGGCTTTCAATGGAGTCTGGCACAAATCTCTAATTTCTAAACTACCCTCCTTCGGATTCTATCCCTCCATCTGTGCCTTTGTCTCTAATTTCCTTTCCAGCCGTTCCACAGCTGCAGTTGTGGATGGCCATCGTTCACCTCCTCATCCTTTCAAATCCGGTGTTCCTCATGGTTCTGTCCTATCTCCAATTATCTTTCTAATTTTCATAAATGATCTTCTCAACTGTATTTCCGGTCCTATCCATTCATATGCAGGCGACACTACCCTACACTATTCAATTAGTTTTCCAGAACGCCCCAGCAAACAATCTCTCAAAGATAAACGTAACGAAGCCATACAACACTTATCTTCTGATCAACTACCATTTCCAATCCGGGCCGAGAAAACCTTGTTACTTTTAATGCTTCCAAAACCCAATTTCTCCATTTATCTACCGGTTGTGAACTCCCAGAGGACTGTCCCTTATACTTCAACAAAAACAAAAATCAACCTTTCATCTTCTCTCAGTATTCTCGGTGTCTCTTTCTATTCTGCTCTCTCTTGGAAGGACCATATTACCAGTCTTGCTAAGGTGGCCTCCCAGAAGCTGGGAGTGCTCAACCACCTCAAGGGGTTATTTACACCTGCACAGCTTCTTGCTCTGTACAGGGGCACAGTGTGTCCTTGTATTGAGTATTGTGCATATGTGTGGGGATGATCCTCTCACACAGCACTTCTAGAAAAAGTAGATAGGAAAGCCTTTCATATCATTAGCTCCCGTCCATTCACCGACTCTTTGCAATCTCTCTCTCTTCTCCGCAATGTTGCATTTCTCTCGCTATTCTATTGCTACTACAATAATCAGTGTTCCTCAGAGTTCTCTCAGTGTATACCACTTCCTCTATGTAGGGTACGTAGTACCCGTCTTGCAATACAATCCAACCCCTACTCTGTGCAACTCTCCAACACAAGAGTGAAACGATACTCCCAATATTTCTTCTATTCAACATCTGAGCTCTGGAACTCTCTCCCTTAATCCATCTTTCCCTCATCCTATGACTTAAATTGCTTCAAACTCAGTGTATCCAGGCATTTTGGCTAGACTAATCCTTGATTTAGGCCCTGTCACTCTTTCAACTCTGGGGGAGGCATTCGTCTCAGGCAGTCTTGCCTTTTTTTTCCCTTATACACATAGAAAAAAAAAGTGAGTTGATGAGTCGAAATGCTTTTGACTCTTCTGAGAAGTGCGGTATGAGTGGAACCTTCCCACACCAGGGGAAGTGTGGTGGAGTGGTCTTGCCACTGGCCTGGTAATCCAAAGGTCCCGGGTTCAAATCCCGATGTATCAATGGGAAAATATTATTGGGATGGAATTTGTGCTGTACCTAGTATCAGTGCATTACCACAAGCCAACCGAAACGTCAATAAAATACCCTCATTGTTCCCTGATTAAATAGCACTGTATGAATATTCCCATATTCAAAATATGCTATAGGGGTGCAATGCCTGGTGAGTTATCTGCTCAACAGGTGGCGTTGTGTGTGTGTAAGTGTGAGAGTCCGAGTGTAGGGGGTGAGGCAGTGAAGCACGGGAACGAGGTGGCTTCAGAGATGGGGTCGTTTCGGGCCATGAGTGAGCACCGTTGTGAAGGCAAGATGGCAGGTGCTCGTTGTACTCTACGTGCTTCACATGTCTCACTCCCTAGACTGGAACAAGACCTCACGGGCTTCACTGTTCATTGTAAAGCGGTGAATGTTAAGGCTCTCAGCCTATGCCCGAGAGGAAGTAAGTTGGAATATAGACAAAAAAAACAAAAAAAAAAAAACCACACATGCGGACTATACTCATACATGGCCGCACTCTGACCCTATTCAGAGCAAGAGCAAGAAGCTGTGTGGGGATGAATAACCCACGGAGACGGAGCTGGTTGAGCACACCTAACGTCTGGGAAGCTGTTTTAGCAAGAGTGGTAATATGATCTTTCCAAGAATGGTCGGGTAAAAAAGATACACCAAGAATATTGTGAGAAGAGGAATGGTTGATTTGGGTATTGATGAGGACCAATTGATAGTCATGTGGAAGATTCCGAGATTGGCTGTGGGAGGCATTGAAAGTAAAAAGATTTGCACTACCCCAATCAGAAATCATTGATAGATCAGAAGATAGGCGTGCTATGGCCTTCTCACATGACATTTGGAGTGATTGCATGCAGAGTTGTTGTGAAAAAATAGTTACAGAGGTTAATGGTCATGTTGGCTCGCCTACTTACAGCGAATAGACTATAGTTGGTGTAAAGTTAATAAAATCCAAGTCATTATGTCCTTGAATAGTAGTAAACTCATCTAATACGTAAATTACCATTTTCCTTAGTAGTAATTATCTGTTCATATATAATTATATACAAATAACTATCAGCGTATATTGAACCTAAGCGACCACGTACGGTTTAATGAATTCCATAAAAACTGCTCGCTACGTGTTAAGACTAAATTCACCAGGCGTAGTTTCAGTTCACGTGTATGCTCCAGACTTATACCACGACCCATTATGTGTTGTGCTTTATATCTGTGTATTATTGAGTATCTATGTTGCATGTATATTAATTATGTTATTCTCTCCTGTGAAAAATTTGCTGTTGTGTACTATCCGAATAATTTGTATCCTTGTGTTTAATTGTAGTCTTATATCACTTAGTTGTAATTTTCACCGTTGAGTGACACCCACAAAGACTAGATTTGTTCTAGCATAATAACCAGGATTATGCAAGTGGAGAACTCTCTTGTGAAGCTTACCATTCCTTACTTTATTTTTGTTTATGAATTATTTAGAAAATCTATTTAAGACCAAATACAATATTAATGTTTCTAGAGAAGAAATGTACATAATTGTTTCACGTATTAGCCGGGTACGAAGGCACGGGGAGAGGCGGGGTCCATATATTGTCTATGGACACTGAACCCTGTTAGTTAAAATATGACTTCAGAGGCTATCAACCTTATTGGATTATTAAGCCAGCACACTGTAAGTCACGAATAATGTCAGGACTGGAGCCTCTCTGTGAGAACTCCAGTACCTTCGAATCCTGTTTTTTCAAAGCTGTTTATTTATATTTTAGAATGAAATTTGTTTGCGAGCTGTAGACCTGTTATACTATAATGTTTGCGAGCTGTAGACCTGTTATACTATAATGTTTGCGAGCTGTAGACCTGTTATACTATAATGTTTGCAAGCTGTAGACCTGTTATACTATAATGTTTGCGAGCTGTAGACCTGTTATACTATAATGTTTGCAAGCTGTAGACCTGTTATACTATAATGTTTGCGAGCTGTAGACCTGTTATACTATAATGTTTGCGAGCTGTAGACCTGTTATACTATAATGTTTGCGAGCTGTAGACCTGTTATACTATAATGTTTGCAAGCTGTAGACCTGTTATACTATAATGTTTGCGAGCTGTAGACCTGTTATACTATAATGTTTGCGAGCTGTAGACCTGTTATACTATAATGTTTGCGAGCTGTAGACCTGTTATACTATAATGTTTGCAAGCTGTAGACCTGTTATACTATAATGTTTGCGAGCTGTAGACCTGTTATACTATAATGTTTGCGAGCTGTAGACCTGTTATACTATAATGTTTGTGAGCTGTAGACCTGTTATACTATAATGTTTGCGAGCTGTAGACCTGTTATACTATAATGTTTGCGAGCTGTAGACCTGTTATACTATAATCTGTATTCCTTTTTCTTTTTAATCTAACGATACGTAACAATGTTTGTTTAAGTATATTATTTTATCTCATGGACTATACATATTTTTAAAAAGGGACACGCTTTTAAATACTTTCATAATTTGGTTATTTTGTTCTTCTCTACTTTAAGCATCATAATTTTAAGTACTTCATGTTTATTATTTAGAGGTTCTATATAATATGATGGGGAAATATGATTTTAAACTAATTTTGATCATCTAGATAAACTAAATATGAATCATTGCAATCTATCGAGTCTACCTTGCTTTGTCGAACTGAAGCTATACATCGAAAGTTACTATACGGCATGTGATAACTCTGCTCACTGAATTATAATACTAATAAGAGAGTCAACACATTATTCTGATTGTAAGGTATATTGTATAGCCTAATACTACTCCCCATTGGAATGTACTATATTCATAATTTTAATAAATACATTTAAAAAAATATGCATGCTGTTTAACTCTGTAATCTTGTTTTAAGAAATTAAATAAATTAAGATGATGATTATCACAGTATCTTTGAATATGCCCAAATTTATCTCTCTCTTTGTCTTTCTTGATATTATTAAACAAAAACAATGTTGTTATACTGATATTATTAAGGCATAGGTTGTGTGTGTGATAGGTTGTGTGTGTGATAGGTTGTGTGTGTGACAGGTTGTGTGTATGATAGGTTGTGTGTGTGATAGGTTGTGTGTATGATAGGTTGTGTGTATGGTAGGTTGTGTGTGTGATAGGTTGTGTGTATGATAGGTTGCGTGTGTGATAGGTTGTGTGTATGATAGGTTGTGTGTATGATAAATTGTGTATGATAGGTTGTGTGTATGATAGGTTGTGTGTGATAGGTTGTGTGAGATAGGTTATGTGTGTGATAGGTTGTGTGTATGATAGGTTGTGTGTATTGTAGGTTGTGTGTGAGATAGGATGTGTGTGATAGGTTGTATGTGATAGGATGTGTATGATAGGTTGTGTGTGAGATAGGATGTGTGAGTGATGTTTTGTATGTGTGTGTGGTTGGTGTGCGTAAGTTTGAGGCAGCCAGGCATGTGTGTGAGAAAACTTATGGGAGAAGAATTTAGCTAGCCTCAGAGAAAGTTGCATTATATAAGCTCCTGCATTCTTCTGCTTTCTGTTTAGTCATCTGTCTCTTTCTCTATATATCTGCTTGTATGTATCTCACTATTTGTTTACCTGTATATCTTTCTACTTATCTAACAGTTCACGTACCATCATATACTCTTCCTATGATTTAGATTGCTTCAAACTCCGTGTGTCCAGGCATTTTGGCTCGAACGTCCCTTGATTTTGGCTGTCACTTTCAACTATGGGGGAGGCAATCGCTATAGGCAGTTCTGCCTTTTGCCTTCCTCACTCACATAGACAACAAAAATAATAATAATAAGTATATACCGTATATATATACCGGTATACAGTATATATATATATATATATATATATATATATATATATATATATATATATATATATATATATATATATATATATATATATATATATATATATATATATATATATATATATATATATATATATATATATATATATATACATATATATATATATATATATATAAGTTGACAAAAGACAGGCTTCTTGTAATGAGTGTCTCTCCCAAAGCCAAAAGAATGACAGAGAGCCAACTTCAAGGGACGTTTGGATCAAAATGCCTGGACACGCGAAGCTTAAGGAAATCGAAGTCATAGGATGAAGGAAAGATAGATTGAGGGAGAGAGTTCCAGAGTTCACTTGTTGAGTAGAATATAGACTGAGAAACTTGGATTGGAGAGTTGACAGATTAGGAGTGGGACTGTGTTGAAAGGCTGGTGCCTTGCACTAGACGCAAGGGAGAGGCTATGCACTGAGAGACCTCTGAAGAACAGTTTGTTTTAATAGCGATAGAAGAGTGAAAGAGATGCAACATAGCGGCGTGTAGAAAGTGATTGTATGGAACTAGTAAGAGGAGGTGAGTAAATAAGACGAAAAAGTTTTGACTCTACTCTTTCAAGAAGTGCGGTAGGGGTGCAACCTCCCCACATATGCGAACAATACTCAATACATGGGCACACTGTGCCCCTATTCAGAGCAAGAAGCTGTGCGGGGGTGAAAAACCCACGTAGAGGGTTGAGCACACCTAATTTTTAGGAAATTGTTGTAGCAAGAGTGGTAATGTGATCTTTCGAAGAAAGGTCCGATAAAAATGATACATCAAGATTATTGGAAGAAGATGAATGGTTTAGTTGTGTATTGTTAAAGAGCAATTGATAGCTTTGTGCAAGATTGCATTGGGTAGATAGAGAAATTGTGGCTTGGAGGCATTGAAAGTAACAAGATTTGTTCTGCCCCGATCAGAAATAATTGATGGACCAGAAGACAGGTGTGCTACCTACCTACGGTCACCTAAGATTGTGTTCGCCACTCATCTAATGGCACCGAGGAGCGTGCTGCCCCTCGTTTTGGGTGGTGATTTGGTGCAGCAGACTGTTTGAAGGGGCAGCACACTCCCCTGTGAAGATGGGCTCATCTAGTACTTTTTGCAGTTCGGCATCGAGGGCTCTCTTGAAGTTGTCTAACGAAACGTTCCTCATGTCTCTTACTCGCCGTGGGAGTTTGTTGCTATAACCTCATCACGTAAGGTTTGGAGTAATTGCATGCTTGGTTGTTGTGAAAAACTTGTTGAATAGTGAAAGGTGGAGTCATCAGCATATGAGTGGAAAGGACATGAGGTACAGTTGAGAAGATCATTAATGAATATTAGAAAGAGAAATGGAGACAGGACAGAACATTGAGGAACACCGGAGTTGATAGGTTGAGGAAGTGAGCGATGGCCATCCACAACTGCAGTTATGGAACAGTCAGAAAGGAAATTAGTGACAAAGGCAAAGATAGTGGGATAGAAACCGAAAAAGGGTAGTTTGGAAATTAGAGATTTGCGCCAGACTCTACCCACGCTTTTGTTATGTCTAGCGCAATAGAAAGAGTCTCACCAAAGTCTCGAAGGGAGGATGATTAACCCTTTCTGTACCGGCAACGTCTATTTAATCTTATTCTAGCTATATTTAGACAATTCTGTGGAGTTTAAGAAGGAACTGTAGTAGAAATAAGGGTTAAGTGAGATCGTTGGAAGCGTGTTAATTACTGGAAGCCGTCATAAGATAACAAAATCCTCTACTAGTAGCCATATAAAGTTACAAGGACGTTGCCGGTACAAAAGGGGTTAAGAGTTAGTAAGATAAGCAAGGAGATCACCCGTAGAGCCGCCCTTAACCCGTCCAGTACCGTAGGATACAGTAATAAAAGTCCCCCTCGGTCCCAAGCAATGTGGCCAAAATGGTAGGAGAGACCACCTTTCCACCTCAAGAGATGAGGCAACACTGGCTCCCCCACCCTTCAGTGGGTTTTAAATAAGCTGAGAAGTGTTGCCATAACGGAAGCAGTGCTCAAACGGTCATGGTACCTGGTACAGGGTTGTCCAGGCAGTTACAAGGAAAGTACATTACTGACGGCTATAACCATCGCTGGGACTGTGGAGTTAATTATCTACTGATGGCTATAACCGTCGCTGGTACAGAATGGGTTAAGGAAACCATACTGGCGATATGAAAGTCGATTTTGGGAAGATAAATGCTTAAGAAATTTCCCACGCAACTTGGGCTTAATTGATTTCATTTATTTCTCTCTCAGCGAAGCACGAGTCATTAATATCAAGTATATATCTCACAAATACACATGAGCTACTTAATGTTTTATACTCTCTGTCGGGCTCAAACCACTGACAGTCAGGATGAGAATCTATGTTTTAATCAACTCTACCATGGCGTGATACATTTTTTTTAACCATCTCCGGATATTGGCAAGTACTCCTTACACTTGACCACCAACAGAAAACAGAAAACGAGTAGAGGGAGACTATGAATAATATTCAATGTCTTACCCTTCAGCTTATGCAACAGACCTGCCACTTTCTCCAGATTAATTAAATCAATTCTACACAGGTTAACATGGGAAACCTGCCTCTCTTACCTGGATGACATGATCGTGTTCAGCCATTCCTGGCCGGAACACCTACAACGACTTCAAGATGTATTTCAAAGAATTTGGGAAGCAGGACTGAAACTTAAACCCACAAAGTGTACCATGGGCCGGGACAACTCTATTGATTATCTTGGACATAGCATCTCTACTCAAGGTATTGCACCTGATAAGAAAAAATTACAAGCTTGGTCTAGCTTCTTATTATAGGCGTTTCGTCGAGGGATTTGCCACCATCGCCAAACCTCTCCATGACTTAACCAAAACAAAAAAAGGTTTCGAAAGGCCAGACAATAGGCTGAATGCTTTCAACCAACTGAAACAGTACCTGATTGATGTGCCCACTGTAGTGTTTCCAGATTACATGCAACCATTCTGATTGTACACAGATGTATCCCAGGTTGGGATAGGCGCCGTCCTAAGCCAAACCCGGCTTAGCAAAGAACACTTGATGTGCAAGCCGAACCCTCACCACATCGGAAGTCAATTGTGAGGCCACAAAAAGAGAATGTCTAGGGGCAGTCCAGGACTATCTACTAGGTGCTCATTTCAG
This sequence comes from Paralithodes platypus, assembly GCA_032716605.1. Classification (NCBI taxonomy): domain Eukaryota; kingdom Metazoa; phylum Arthropoda; class Malacostraca; order Decapoda; family Lithodidae; genus Paralithodes; species Paralithodes platypus. The sequence continues at coordinate 18,010,133 of CM064495.1, forward strand.
CATCATCACCGACCATCAATCACTGCAATGGTTAAGGAAGTCAGAGACTAACAACGCCCTGATCGTGCGATGGAAAGAAGAATTTGATTTCAACATCACCTACCATCCAGATAAATTGCTCACCAATGCAGAAGCCTAGTCAAGGTTACCAATCCTGGACCTCACTCCAACTCTCTTGCAACAATAGATGATGCAAAAAAAAGCCAGATTGGATATCCCCACAGATTTTCTCAAATCTTGAACGAGTCAGCGACAAACTATACAGACCGTCAGGTCACATCGCAATGGATCCCGAAACAGCAGAATATCTAATGCTAACACTTCATGAACACAACGGAATCTATCTTGGTCAAAAGAAGGTCATCCATTACTTCAACACCATTTATTGGGCCAACAACCACACTGACATTGCCCAAAAAATCATAAAAGCATGCAGAGCCTGTGCACTAGGGAAGGATACTACCAGGACCCAAAGACCTTTTGGAAAACTCAATGCATCTAAGCCATGGTAGCTCTTAGCCGTAGATGTGATGGGTCCGATTCCTTCCAAAGCGGCCAAGAAATATGTGATCACCTTCGTAGACACATACTTGAAGGTCCTATGCACCTGTACCACCAAAGATTACACTGCTTTAGCAGTTGCTGAAGCCATGTTGACACACATCTTCCCATATTTCGTCCTCCCACAAGCCATCCATTCGGATAATGTCCAATAGTTTGCAGGGCAATTTTAATTTATCTTTGTCTGTGCCTCATCCTCGGGACTGTAGGCTGTTCAGTAGCTTGTAACTCTTATGAATTATCGTTTGAAGCTTCAAGATGTTGGGTGCTTCATATGTGTCATACTAGATGGTCTCAGTGGAACTTCAAGGTGTTGGTTGCTTCCATTCTGCCACACTAGATGACGACACCTTATTTATACATGTCACTTGATATGGAGAGAGCAGCTATACGGTCGTTCAAAGCATTTTTGATTATGGTCGGGCATCTTCTATGCTATGAATTTGTGATATAGGGGGTGTTTTCCTGACATGTCGGTGTAGCCAGGATACTTGTAAAAAAAACCCAGCAGGAACGATTAGATCACCTCAGAAAAAACCCTGACATTTGGTGTGGACTTGTCCGAGGTCCTTTTGGTCCGTAGTCCACGACGCTATCCACTGTGCTATCACCTCCCCAAATATCGTAAGAGTTGGCCAAACTCTTTGGCTGCAAAATACCCCAATCTTTCCCATATTGGCCAAAAGGGAACTCCATCTGTGCATGCCATCACCACAGTTTAGCAAATCAACTCAGAACCCGACTAGTTGCCCTGAATACCGATGACTGGCATGCACAAGTAAGGATCATTCAATGGGGAATGAACTTCTGCCCACGAGAAGACGGTATAACACCTCATGAACGCGTTTTGGGGGGAAGCACCACTAGTAATTCCCCATCATCACCTTGCCCCTACATCAAATCAAGCCATCAAGACAGATGTTACTCTAGATCACCTGAAAGACCGTCTCCAATAACTAAAATATTTCTAAGGGTTACAACATGACGAACCGTGACAAGAACAAGTGATGGTATTTCAATTACATGTCATTAACATACTCAAACCTCGTTACTAGGGACCATTCACCATCAACCGTATTCCCAATTGTTACCAGATAATAGTCGATTACAAGTACAAGCAGACCAGAGCACTCAGATCGAAAGTAGCACTCAAACTAACCCCGTTTTTCAATCACATTCTCAATTAGATAATTCAAACAAATTCCTCTTGCCGCCAAACTCACCATATATCCTTTGCCCACAGACTGCTCACTTTCAACCAAACTACCAATTTTAAATCCATCCCCATACTCCAAAATCCTTCATCACCAAACCTCAACCTCAACAACGAACAACCACCACTAACTTCCGAACCTCAACATAGTCAAAGTGAACAACAAACACCAGATGTTCTCCATAGATTCCCTCCACCTACCTAATCCTCACTATACACACCAACGCGCTACCACTTCCTGCCTCGGTGTCCAGCCAACTTCTCCAACAAACACCCATTCAGGCCACCTATCACGCCCACCAACGTGTAACAACCCACCAACACTGAGGCCAACAATCAGCCTAATAGAAAAATGTTTAATTGCTACTACTGTGTAGCACCTAACTACCATACCGAGCAGAGATGCAATGGCAACAAGCACAACTGCCTCAGCCAGGGGTACCCCAACAAGCTCCCAAGTGATGCCTGGTACATCCAAAATGATTAACAGATATACCCACCTCAGGTCCAAGGTCACCATTTGTCTCCCAGCCACAGCAGTGTCCTCACCTTTACCACGCATCTCCGACATATAACTTGCCGCAAGTAACTACATGTTCATGAGATATGCATTCCTGCTTACATCATCAGGCCATAAAAGACGAATAAGTAACTCAAACCAACTCAGATGCCTACGCAACGAATCGTTTACCTCCACACTAGCCATGGACTCCTGGTGTAAGACCCCACGAGGAAACCTGATACAAGATCAGCTTGCTGGCACAAACTCTTGGAACACTTCATACCAGCATGCAATACATCAACAGAAAACATGTATGACCTCCAGCCATGGGGCCGTGACTTCTACGCAGATGGGGGAAGTAATATTCAGACAATTAGAATTGTTTCACTCACCATCACACCAGCATCCCGTACAGAAGGACATAACCACAACCATAACAGAGCTGCAGCATACCTTTCTTGCCCGGAACGGCCCCCGCGCCGCTAACCTCCACCCCCGAGATGGTTATCGGCAGCCCATAAGTAAGCAAAGAGTCTGATCGAGCCCTTCTCAACCATCGACAAGAAGAACGTAGCAGAAGCGAATACAGCCGACAGGAAGAGGTATCAGAACAACTTCTCTTGTTTGGTCAAATATCTGTGAGGGTCGATGCTCACCAGCTAGGTTTGTGACTAGAAACACCTGTGATGCCTGATGCTTACCAACTAGGTTTAAGACTAACAACAAGAGAAACACCTCTACACTACTTAAATTATGTCGTTTGAGACCGTCCAACAGCAAGATAAATATATTAAGAGTAATTAAAAGATGTGACCTGAGACCGTCCAAAGTGCAATCCCCTTTTAGTGATCAAGTACATAAGTCCCCCTCTAAAACTGTGAAGATTAACTCAATGACTGCATTATATAAAAAAATACGGTCATCACTGCGGCACTTGTTATATGACAATTGCCAAATTTCTGCCTTGAACAAGGGCTGGTAGGCAGGCGACCGAGTCTAAGCAGCGCGGGACCATCCCATCCACCGGCCCCCGTGTCTGAGCCTTCACTAGTGGCAGTGGGAGACATCTCCAACTCCCTTACAGACTTGGGAATAGCGGAAACCACTCAAACTCGCTATATTTTACCAATTTAGCGTCACGTGTACAATATCGTTGCACGGCAACCAGTGGTTGTACAGACATGATTCAGGTGTCATTGGAAAGGTCTATTCCTCTGCTTTCAAGGATATATCATTGAAATACATTCTAGCTCTTGTTTATACATGAAAATGTGCAGGGAGTGAAGGTTACTTTTAGTCCAAAACCCCCATATGGTACAGTGGTGACCAAGCAATTGCCATATAACAAGTGCCGCACCCAAGGTGTTAAATAATTGAGTCCATCACCTTCATCCGGGAAATTGTAAGTAATTCTATCTCTTTTAGAGTCCCTCTTTGTGCTAACATTACCTCCTTTAGGAAAACACTACACACAACTCTATCCTTGACATTAGATATTCTATACTCTTATGGTTTTAGTTGAACATTCTGGTGTCAACATACCTAAAGACATTTAATAGCCGAGCCTAATTGCGAAAACACAACACCTAACGTAAATCCTTGTATTAAGTGATGTATATTATAGTTACTGTCCCATGCAGTCGAAATATAGAAAATCTGGCAAGAAAAGGAAAACGTATATTCAATAAAGTCGTGCAAGAGTGAAACGTTACTCTCAAACTTTCTTCTACTCAACAGCTGAGCTCTGGAACTCTCTCCCAGAATCAGTCTTTCCCTCTTCCTATGACTTAAATTGCTTCAAACTCCGTGTGTCCAGGCATTTTGGCTCGAACGTCCCTTGGTTTTGGCCCTGTCACTCTTTCAACTATGGGGGAGGCACTCGCTATAGGCAGTATTGCCTTTTGCCTCCCTCAATCACATAGAAGAAGAAAAAAAAAAAAAAAAAAAAAAAAAAACTGTCCATACTTAGTGTACTTAAGCTAGTATGAACAGTCTCGATGTTACGTAATCGGGGTTGATGTAGCGTTACGTATCGTTCCGTAGTCTTAAGTTGAATGCTTCCATAACCTTGGTCGAACGTTCCATGATTGGGTAGAATATATTATTCTATAGTTGTATATGGGAAAGTATTGTAGGATTATAATTCCCATATATATATATATATATTTGTATTATTTAAGATTGTTTATAAGTATCTCATTGTAAAGAAGATGGGATACATTTTCCATATGTTATGCGCGTGCGCGGTATGTCACGACAGAGACAAACATAACGCGCTCGCCCACTCTCCAACCAACCTCCGTCCCAGCTACACACGCTAAGCCTTCTTCCTATAGTTTCATAATCAGGTGTTTTCGCCTCACTTTCATCTCATATTCCATATAGTCATTACATCATCATCTTAGTTAGTTAGCACAAACTTAACGTAAATATCTAGCCTATCCTAGCCTATTGTAGCCTATGTCCATACTTTGTTTACTATACTAACCACTTCCAGTCATCTAGCCTATTTTCCGCCATCCTCCAATCACCAGCTGAGTTCATCAAAGTGTAATTATATTTCTATATGGTTAATACTTATTCATTATCAAATATACAGTCCACTTATCTAAATTAACCATATAATTGGTCCTTAAACCTTTCACTAGTTAGCCTCCCCCCTCCCCCATTTTTTTGGGTGATATTCGGCGGTCGGTAGTAGCCTTGCTTGGAGTGGGGCTGGCCTATCCCTGTTTTTGTCAACATTGTGTCCTACGTCCTCCAGGGCCCGGTCTTTTGGCCCCGTGGGGCTGTCGGGTTTTTTTCGTCCGCTCTTTGCTCAGGCAGCCCCAGGTGCCTGACCAGTGGGACAGGATGTGGAAACTAGTGGATAGGTCAGGGCTGCGACGGGAGTTTTACCCAGAATGAAAGTTATAAATCTGATCCAGTACAGTACTCAAAACAATAATTAGCCTACTTTAAATGCTTTTTTTGGGCTCATTACATTATATTAAAACTACTTTAGCTAGAAAATATTGCACAATTGGCACGTCATTAAGATTAAATTCATCCATACTGTACTGTATGTTAAATTTAATCTAGATTTAATTTAAATCTAGATCAAAATTAGGCCTATACTGAAAAATAACTTCTTTAAAATTTAAAGGTTATTCATTCACATATCTTTCTAAATTCTACTCTCGTCGTGTGCCCTGAAGGCGGGGTAATATGATAGTTGATAGGCTAAGTGTGTGTTAATCTAACTCAAAACTTTTTTCCTTGTGACTTCTTGAGATGAACTTTTCTTGTGTACAATTTTCACATTTATTAAATTTAATAATATAAAATTAGCGGTACCCATTAAGTTTAGCCTGTTTAAATTACCCTATAGGCTCTCTCTCTCTTAAAATTCTTAAATGTAATATAAACTTTAAATGGTACCTCTCTTTTTGACATCTGGAGACTTTTGGCCTATACTGTATTGTACTAAATTTCCCTCTCGGCTTTTCATAACTTATGGTGTAATGATTCTATAATTTCATAACTATTATGTAAGGAGTTAAATTGAAAAGCTCCAGATTGCTAGTCTACATTGCGCACAATTCTTATTCCGCATTTCGTGAGGGTGTTTTATTTTCGGCTCGCGATTTATTTGATTTCTCGGAGTACTGTATTGTTGGCCGCAACTTATTCGGTCTGGCATTGATAGTTTGATTTAACGTCATTAGATTTCCTTCCCGTATAATCATGGCTAAAAGTGTACAAAAGCGTCGGGCTGGACTTAAGGGCTCTTTGACGGTCTTAACCTCTGATATTGACAGATTCCTTGATTCGGTGTCTAGAGTGGAGGTGGAGGCCAGGTTGCTCAGTATTCAAAAGCAACTTGACAAGTATGAGGTCACACAGGAGGACCTGGCCGACACATACGAGGACGCCGAGTATATAGAGGTGATCAGAGAGGATACCCTATATATGGAGGGCATACAAGTAATCGTTGCCACACTGAAGGGGATCTTGATTACAGAGGTCAAGAAGGAGGTCAAGAAAGAGCCAAAGAAATCCGCAGTCAAATTACCACATCTTACTCTTCCAAAATTTGAAGGTGATGCCACCATGTGGTCGGGATTTTGGGAGATGTTCAAGTGTACCATCCATGACAATCCCAACCTAACAGATATACAACGCTTCACCTATCTAAAGGGTCAGCTTCAGGGTGATGCACATAAGCTAGTCGAAGGATTCATTATCGAAAGTGCAAGCTATGCCCCAGCAATTGAGCTCCTGCAAGAGACATATGGGCATCCAGATCGAATCAAGGCAGCTTATGTTACCAAATTCAATCAATTAGTGTCACCCAAACACCAAACAGCTGACCTGAAGGACTTCTATGCCAATACAGAGTACAAAGGAGTGCAAAGGAAATCAAGCAACAACAGATCTAGTGACCCTTCTAGGTTGCTTGTCCTCCAAAACACTGAGGATCAAGTGTCCAAACAGTGGTTTAGAGTGGGTAAGGGAACATTGGAAAGGGAATTACTGCCCTGGAACTAATGTCCGTGGCAGGATTAGGAAGTTAGTAGGGGACAGATGGGTTAGTAACTGAGGGGGGGATAAAATAAAGTTATTAATTTACAAACGCAGTCAGTCGCGGGTTTGATGCGAGATATTTGTCTAGGCGGAGTTTAAATGAATCAACGGTGATGCAGTCTAGAACGTTTCGGGGAAGCCCATTCCACAAGTTGACAACTCTATTGAAGAAGAAATTCTTAGATTCGTGTGAGTTAAAAGATTTACCAATAATTTTGCAACCGTTTCCCCGCGTGTAATTAGATTGGTCGATAGTGAAGTACTTACTACAGTTCATATTGTCGATGCCTTTGATGATTTTGAACACTTGAATTAAGTCACCTCTTAATCTGCGCTGGGTTAAAGGAAATAGATTTAATTCTCTAAGACGCTCTTCGTATGGTTTGTTCTTTAAGCTAGGTATCATTTTGGTAACTCTACATTGAACTCGTTCTAGCTTGTTTATATCTTTTTGGTAATAAGGGCACCAGGATTGAACGCAGTATTCCAGAAGAGGGCGGACTAAGGAATTGTAAAGGGTTAGGATAACTTCTTCGGATTTATGCTCAAATGACCTGCCTATAAAGCCAATTTTTTTGTTTGCCTTCTTAACAACTTCTGAACATTGTTGACTCGGTTTTAGGTTACTCGATATTGTTACTCCCAGATCAGTTTCTCTGTTTACATTCTTAAGCTGAGTGCCATTCATCGAATAGTTTGCTTTCTCATTTAGGTATCCGATATGTAGTACTTTACATTTATCCGCATTGAAACTCATTTGCCAAATTTGGGCCCAACAAGACAATTTATCTAGATTGTGTTGCATATCGTCAACTTGTTCTTTTGAGAGTACGCTATTTGCAATTTTTGTATCGTCAGCAAATTTTGAGATTGTACAGGTGAGACCCTCATCTATGTCGTTGATGTAAATTAGAAAGAGAATTGGTCCTAGTACCGATCCCTGGGGTACCCCGCTACTTACATTGGTCCAATTAGATGCCTTACCGTTTATGACTACTCTTTGCTTTCTGTCGCTGAGCCAATTTTCTATCCATTTCAACACACCGTCTTGTATTCCATGCGCTTTTAGCTTTAGCAGTAAACGTTTGTGGGGAACTTTGTCAAAGGCCTTTTGAAAATCAAGGTATATAATATCTACAGCTTTACTCTCATCGTAGAGGTTGAGGATATCGTGGAAGAAGTCTAAGAGGTTTGTTAAACAGGAACGTTTTTTACGAAAGCCGTGTTGAGTATCTTTAAGTATGTTATTTTCCTCTAAGTGATTTACGAGTCTGTCTCGTATGACCGTTTCTAGCATTTTACATACAACTGAGGTTAAGCTAATTGGACGATAGTTACTGGGTAGGATGTTGCTGCCTTTTTTTAATATCGGTGTTATGTTGTCTAGCTTCCACTGATCAGGCATAGTTCCAGACTGCAAGGATTTATTGAATAGTAATGTCAGTGGTTTGGAGAGCTCATCCTTAGCTTCCTTTAGAACTCTAGGCGAGATTGTATCAGGTCCAGGCGTTTTATTTACCTTGAGTTTATCTAAACAATTCAATACTTCTCTCTCTGTAACGGTGATATTGCTTAGAACATCTGAATTATCAATCTGAATCGGCGATGGTGTAGTGATATCACTGAGGTCTTCTGTTGTAAAAACTGATGCAAAGAAGGTATTGAGGGCATTACTCATTTGCACTTCGTCTTTGGTGTATTCTCCATTTTCATCGACTAACGGTCCAACAGTTGAAGTAACTACTTTTTTCTTTCTGATATAACTATAGAATTATTTCGGGTTTGTTTTACTTTGATTCGCAATATGTAACTATAAGGTCTTTTTACTTTGCTTAATTAACTTTTTGGCTTTGCGTCGTAGCTCTACAAATTTCAGCCGTTCTTCGTCATTTTGTGAGGATTTTAATCTATCATTAGCAAATTTTTTAGCAAGCAGGCAGTTTGAAATATCTTTATTCCACCATTTGGACTTATTATTATGGCCTGGACGCCGTATTTTCGATGGTATGCAGTCTTGCACTGCTTTTAGGTAAGTGGTTTCGAATAACTTCCAAGATGTATTTATGTCGTTATTGTTAATTAAAAAGCTCCAGTCAGTTTCTTTAAACATAGCTCTAAGTTTATGGAAGTTTGCTTTCTTGAAATTAGGGACTTTTTCGATGCTACTATTTGGTTCGTTACTAGTAAACTTTAAAGTGAAAGTTATCGTACGATGGTCGCTGTTACTGAATTCATCACCAACATTCAAATTCTCTATTAATTCTTCTTTTGTTGCAAGTACAATGTCAAGAACGTTATTACCACGGGTCGGCGTTCGAACAAATTGATACAACGAACTCTCTTGCAAGTTCGTATACAAGTCATGTCCGGAGTGTGAAGTAAGAGTATCGCCCCACTTGGTCACAGGTAAATTAAAGTCGCCAAAAATTACGGTATCTTGTGAGTTACTTACATCTGCAATTTGTTCGTAAATTTCTCGGTCAGTTTGCACTGATTGAGCTGGAGGTCTGTATATTAATGCAAGTATTATTTTTGTACCTTTATTATTCTTTATTAGCACAAAAGATGCATCGACGTTCACAATTTGAGGTTTTGACAAGAGGGTAGGGTTAAGACTTTCTTTGATATAAAGTAAAACGCCACCTCCATTTCGATTTATTCGGCTTTTCTCAAACATTACATAACCGGGAAGTGAATACTCTGCTAAAAAGTCTCTATCTTCTGTATTTAGCCAAGATTCTGTTATGCCAATCACATCATAATTTTCTGTAAACACTAGCTCCTCTAAATCTGAAAATTTATTGCGTATGCTACGAGCGTTTGCATAGAAAACCTTTAAATTTGTTATTTTAGAACTCACGGAACGCTCTTTAATAATATTTTTGGTTCTTGTCGGAGATACATTTATGTTCATGGCTGTCCTCTGTCCTCGCTGTCTTCGGTCCTTATCGCTGGTGGTCCTCGGTTGCCTCTGTTTTCTTCTTGGCGTTGGATGATTTATGTCACTGCTGCTTCTTCTCGGATGGCGTTTTTTTATCCATGGCTGCGGACTGCTTCGTGTAGGAGACAACCCATGCGTGCTGAACCCACAGGGTTTAGATGAGTGCCATCCTTGCGGAACAGAGTAGGCTGGTTGTAGAAGTTGTCCCAGAGGTTGATGAATTCAACTTCTTCCCTCAGACACAAATATTTTAGTCGGCTATTTGTGCTGTCGTAGAATTTGTCAGGTGCGTCGATCTTGGGGAGAATGCCTGAGATGATGATATTCCTTGACTTGTTTTTGTAGTGCTGGATCATCTTGCGATATTTCTCCATCAACTCTTCGGATCTGGTGCGCATGACGTCATTTGAACCAGCATGGATGACAAAAAGGGTATTTTCATTTGCATCCTTTGTGGTATCTTCGAAGGCTTCCACAATGTCTTCCAGTCCAGCTCCTGGGATGCAAAATCTTTTTCGTTGATTTGGGACTCTGTCGCAGAACTCTTCGACCTGTCCTCGTAGGATGGAATCCCCAACGAGCCTGGTCTCTTCTGGTTCGTCTTCCATCTCTACCAATATCTCAAATCTGTTTGACATTGTGACTGGTAGATGAAACCTTTTCTGCGTTGGCCGTGCACCGTTCCTCACTGGTGTAAATCCGGATACCTGTGGTGGCGGGACTCTACGTACAGGTCGGGGAGAGGAGTGGTTAGAACGGGGGCGAGGGGTTGGTACTGTTCGTGCTAGCAGGCTTCTTGCACGAGGAGTGGGGGAGAGACTAAGGTGAACAGGGCGGCTGCAGAGAGTGTGATGAGGTCAATCATTAGCCATGGTATTTGTTTGGAGGAATTTTGTGTGGTGACTCTTGTCAATAAGTTACCATCACCACTAAAAAAAAAACATAAAACGGGAAATGGGAGACTCAAGCCTGGATTATAAGAAATTCACTCATTGCCTCCAGGCTGAAGTGTACAATATGGCGGGTCAAGACAGAGGAGGGGGTACACCCATGGCTACGGCAACATTTACCGCCCAGAGTGAGTACAGGAAATTCAACTGTGTTCTGTGTAGTGGCACCAATCATTTATAGTACAAGTGTATGAAGTATAAGACAGGGCCTCTTAAAGTTAAAAGAGCCCGTCAACTACGTCTCTGCACTGGGTGCTTGTCAAAAGACCATGGCCATTCGGGTTGTACTAATCCTAACGTAAGAAGCTGCAAGTTTTGTAAGGGCAAACACTTTCATTCCCTGTGTACACAAAAACAAGGGAAAGAAAGTAGACCAGCGGAGGATAACACCAAGAGAGAGCATACTGCTGCTACTTCAACTACAATGTCCGTTGCCACAGGTAAAAATACAGTAATCTTGCCCACCGTACAGCTGCCGGTAAAGGGTAAGGATAATAATTGTGTTAAAATCAGATCGCTACTTGACCAATGTTCTCAGAGGACCTTTGTGAAGTCTTCTGTTCTATCCTCCCTTTCCTACATTTCTAAAGGAACTGAGGAGTTATGTCTTCACGGATTTACCGGGAAACAGGCCTCTAGGGAATATAATGTTGTGGCACTGCAATACAAACACAGAGGTAAATTTCATCATCTAGACGCAATAGTGGTTGATGAATTGCCAGAACATAAAGATGAACTTAACCTAAAGTCTAAACTGGTTAGTTACAAAGTAAAGGCATAAAATTAGCCGATCCTCACGCAACGGACACAGATCAGCTGGAGCTGCTCATCGGTGCGGATCACTACTACGATATAGTGCGACCTGGGTATAAAAGGTCAGGTAGTCTAATTCTGCTTCCTACCAAGTACGGGTACGCCATCAGTGGTTCATATGTGACACAGCCTACAAGCTCCAGCACAGAAGTAATTACTGTATTGAGAGTAGCAGTAACACCAATGGACGAATACATGTCCACTGGTAATATTCCACTATGCAAAAATTACTTAAATGTTTTGTGGGAATTAGATCATATCGGGATAACCCCTAAGGAATACTCACTGGTTGAGCGTCAAGCACTATCGTCGTATGAGGATACCGTTACCTACGATCCCGACAGCCAACAGTATAAAGTGAGACTGCCCTGGAACAATTCCAAGGATCAGCTGCCATCTAACAAGGGTTTGGCCATAGGCCGTCTTCGGGGACTAAAGAAAAGATTCCTCAAGGAGCCTGACTTTTGCGAGGAATACTCAAAAGTCATAAAGGAACAGGTGTCCCGGGGTTTTATAGAAGAGGTGCCTTTTGATAAGTCAGATACCGGGCATTACTTGGCTCATCATGGTGTAATCAAGGAGAGCAAAACTACGCCAGTGCGCATTGTCTTCGACTGTTCCGCCAAGATGAGTGAACGTCATCCTAGTCTTAATGACTGCCTGTACACTGGACCCTCACTGGTGCCAGATTTAGCGCAGGTTTTGCTTCGGTTTCGACTCGGTAAGTATGCCTGGGTGTCTGATATTAAGAAGGCATTTCTAATGTTAAGACTCCATGAAGACGACCAGGACTATACGCGATTTATGTGGCCCAAGTATCCGAGGCAACTGGATTCCCCCCTAATTTGTTACCGGTTCCGGGCAGTTTTATTTGGAGCGACTTGTTCCCAATTCCTTTTAAACGCCACCATTTTGAAACATTTGTCTTATGTCAGTGCAGATCCGCAGATTATTCATCAGATTCGGTCAGGGTTGTACATAGACAATTTACTGGGTACAGGAAATGAAGAAGATTTCCTGGTTGATACCTACGCTGTAGTCCGAGAGATTATGAATGACGCCCATCTACATTTGCGTGAATGGGCGACTAATAATTCTGTTTTGCGGACTGTACTGCAACAGGATGGTGTGGCGGCTGTACAGCAGGAACATGTTAGAGTGCTAGGGTTGTTTTGGAAAACGGACACCCATACCCTCTCATTCAGTGTTCAGTACGCGCAATATTCGCAGATTACAAAACGAATTTGCTTGAGTATGACAGCTAAACTTTTTTACCCCTTGGGGATAGTTCTACCGGTGTCGATCAAATCGAGATTATTCCTTCAGCAATTATGGAGGATAAAATTAGGATGGGATGAGGTTTTGACTGGCGATCTGGTTCAGGAGTGGGATGACATTATTTCGGATCTTCGTCTCTGTAAGGGTTTTAATTTTCCTCGGAGAGTTGTCATGGACCATCCTGTTTCCATTCATGCCTTTTCAGACGCTAGCAAGGTCGCGTACGGCACCGCCATATACTTTGTTGACACAAGTGGCAGCCGTCTCGTCATAGCGAAGGCGAAAGTCGCCCCGATCAAATCCCTTTCCATCCCAAAATTAGAGCTGACTGCAGTTCTGTTGGCTGCTAGACTCGTTCACTTTGTAGAGGAAACTTTTAAAAATTTGCTAAATATCTCGGAGACAGTTGTATGGAGTGACAGCCAAATTACGCTCTACTGGTTACATAGCCGTAAGAAGCTACCAGTGTACGTCACCAACCGTGTCGACGAAATTCGTACCCTGCTCCCAACTGCACAGTTCCGGTATGTGTCTACCAAAGAGAATCCAAGTGATTGCATTACTCGTGGTGTCTCTGCTAAATTTCTCAAATCTTCTGCGTTGTGGTGGAATGGCCCATGCTGGCTTAATGATCCCAACGAATGGCCAGAGAATATAGATTTGAGCGAGCAACACACTGCTATTGTGGCACCGGTAATTGACTCGGTGCCTGACGAAGACACACGGTTATGGGACTGGGATAGATTCAGCAGCTATGAAAAGTTACAACGTGTTACAGCATGGGTGTTACGATTTGTAGAAAATGTAAAAGCAAAAATTAAAGGCACACCGCCCACAGGTAGTGCTTACCTCAATGTGAAGGAGATCAGAATTGCAGATCAATTATTACATAAGCTCTGTCAACAAGAAATATATACGCAGGAATATAAAATACTGGTTAAGGGAACAAAGTCTAGGAATAACCTGACCAATCAGTTGGGCTTACACTTGAAGGGGGACTTGATACATTGTGGAGGCAGATTACGATTGGCAGCCCTCTCTGAGGCAAGTAAGTATCCAATACTACTGCCCCCCAATCATCCCTTCACCCATCTTATCAATGATAGGTGTCACCGACTCTGTTGTCATTATGGGGTTGGTCATATAGTCACCTATGTAAGACAACGATGGTGGGTGCCTAGAATCAGGCAGGTGGTCAAGAAAGTCCTTCGCAAATGCTTAAAGTGTAGAAGAGTACAGGGAACACCTTATGATCCCGTCGGAATTCCTCCCTTACCAAACCTGCGAACTACCCCAGGTGACCCTTACAAAGTTACTGGGGTTGACTACAGTGGAGCAATCCCTGTGAAAGATTCACCCAATCTTAAGGTGTATATGATACTTTTCACTTGTGCTGTTACCAGGGCAATTCACCTGGAACTGGTCACCAACCTCACTTGTGATAGCTTCCTACATGCCTTCCGAAGATTCTGCAGTAGACAGGGATATCCGCGTATCATGCTGAGTGACAATGCAAAAACTTTCATAGGGGCATCTACATATCTCAAAGAAGTGAGCAACAATCCTAAGATTCAGACCTGCCTAGCGGATGTAAAATGCGAAAGGCTCACCCAGGTCCTAGTCAACAATGGGTATTCCAACACTGACGTCACCAATGCCATCAACCACCACCTAGAAAAATGGTACAAACAAGACCCCCCTAGCACCAACCCGGCCAATGACATTACATTTTTCTACAGAAACTACATGTCTTCCGACCACACAACAGACGAATCCATTATGAAAGAAATAATTCACAAAAACGTCCTCCACACCAACCCTGACAATAAAATATAATTAATTATTTACTACAAATCTCCTAAGACCTCCAACCTTGTCCTCCGTAACCGCCCCATTTCCACCAACCAACCGAAAGACGATCATGTGATATACCAGCATATTTGCACCTCTGGGGACTGTGGACCCCTATCCTATGTTGGAATGACACAGACTCGCCTTTCCCGTCGACTAACCCTCCACCTTCAATCTGGCGCTATAAAAGATCACTATCAAGCCTCCCACCATCTTGCCCTAACTCGTGCCGATCTAGACAAACAAACCACCATACTCGACAAAGAATCAGACCCCAGAAGACTAGCTATTTTAGAAGCTCTATACATCCAAACACTCAACCCCAGCATCAACAACCAAACACAAGACCTTCAAATTCTTCATTCAGGCAAGCGCTACAGGCATGCTGCCCCCTGCCTTCCTCTCGCCCCGTGCCCCCCTCCCTTACGCTTCCACGCTCAGCACACAACTGACAACACCAACCAATCACAGCCACCCACAGCCAACAACCAACCACCGATAAGATTTAGTGCCCGTCTCGCGAATAGACTGCCTTCCACCAATAAACAGCCACCACACACCCAGTAGCTCCGCCCACCTCCCTCTACTTGATCCTCGAATTTTGTATAAATATGATGCTTTGTCCCTATTCTAATCATTACCTCTCCATTCCCTGAAGATGCAAGATGTTTACTTGTGAAACGTTGGATCCACCATGAATTTTGCTAACCTTTTGTACCTCATCTCTGAACCCCAGAGGAAAATTGTTAGAACTATTGAAAGCTATAACAATAAAATCCTGAATGCTGAAACTGCTATTGCTTTTAACCTCGTCTGTTTAAAAGAGAATATATATATATATATATATATATATATATATATATATATATATATATATATATTGAGTAGGGGAGGTGTGGTGGAGTGGTTTTGCCACTGGACTGGTAATCCAATGGACCCGGGTTCGAATCCCGATATGTAAATAGGAAGATTTTATTGGGATGAAATTTGTACTGTATCAGTGCATTGCCACAAAGCCCACCGAAACGCAAAATAAATACCCTCATTGTTCTCTGATTAAACAGCACTGTATGAATATTGCCATATTCAATATATACTACAGGGGGGCAATGCCTACTGAGTTCATTGCTCAATAGGTGGCGATCTGAGAGTGAGGGTCCGAGTCTAGGTGAGATAGTGAAGCACTGGAGTGAGGCAGCTTCAGAGATGGGGCTACTTCGAACCGTGAGTGGGCAACTAAGCCTCCATGCATCCTGCGAAGGCAAGATGGCAGAGGCTGGCTGCAGCTAAAAAGTGCTTCACATGTCTCACCCCCTAGACTGGAACGAGACCTCACAGGTTTCACCGTTTAATGTATAACGGTTGAATGTACAGGCTCTCAGCCTATGCCCGAGAGGGTACTCCCTCTCTGTAATATAGAAAGAAAAAAACAAAAAAATATATATATATATATATATATACCGGTATATATATATATATATATACAGTATATATATATATATATATATATATATATATATACAGTATATATATATATAAACCAGCTCGCCCGCATACCTGCAAACAAGCCTTCACACCTGCGTGCGTCATAGGGGACCCTGCAAACTACCTCGATGACCGATGCTATGACGTATGATCGACGCCAGGAGCTGTGAGTGGACCAGGCTACTGTTATTCGACTCGAGGAGCTATGATTGGAGCAGGCACCACCCCCCCGCCTCCTGATTCGTTCCTACACCATCATTGTTTGGTATATAAGACCCGAGATGTGGGCATTCAAATCAGTCTCATTTGGAGTTGGGGAAGGTGAACTTGCAGCTGGAGGAAGACGGGGTGAAGTATTATAATGGGATTGTGACTGTCAGTCAGATTATATAAATGTGTGTTAAGTGTGTTCGGTGTAAACACTTACGTTATGTTGGTTAGTGAGATATGTGATTGGGAATTAACGTGAACGCTACTATTATGTGTTTAACTATTTGATTGCGAATTAACGTTAACGCTACTATTTATGTACTTAACTATTTGATTGGGAATTAACGTTAACGCTATTATTATGTACTTAACTATTTTAGTTGACTAACTTGTGGACTAAAGCAACTCTTTAAGTAATTGGGTTATGATGAAAGTAATACTATTGTTTTATATTAATACTTACGAGTTCTTTCATTTTCTTTGAATTAAGCTTACATTGCTTAACGGTGCTTAGTACGGTGATGCTATTGTCTCGTATTAGTAATATCGCCTTAGACTAACATGGCTGTGTTAATATTACTTCTAGTGATTTCCTAAGCTGAAGAAAATTCTTTTGCTTCAAAATATTATATTTTGCTTTTCATATTATTTGAGTGAGACCTGAATCGAATCTATGAAGCGATCCTGTAACTTTATTTACTCATAATCAAACCTCAATGTTACGTGGTTAAGAAATACATTTAACTAATTATTAAATATATATCTAACTTTTTATGTGACTTTGATATTAATCCTGATGATAATAATAATATAATACTATTAACGTAAGACAAGAACCAAGAATAATTACATTAAATATAAATAAAAGGACACATTATAAGAAAACTATCTATTCATTTCAAAAAGGGTAAGAGACAGAAATATTCTTACTTTAATATTTATCTTTCAAGACTTTTTATAAAATTAATAGTCCTTAATAGTAACTTATTCGGTTCATAACCATAGCCTACTAAGCTTCGGTTAAATAATAATTATTTATAAATACTACATGACTTTAATTAGTTTCAGTATTTTTCATAATTAAAGAGTATCAGTCAATAAAGGATACTAAGTCCTAAGATCCAAAAGGAAAGCAAGCAACAACAGGAAATTATTTTATTAGATTTTACTTTTGTTTTGCCTTCAGCTGACTGATACCTTAATATATATCTCTGTGCTATCTAGATTCATCAAGTTAACCACTTGAGGATCAAGATACGTAACAGCAGAGTGGCGACCTTGCCAAGGATTCGTTTCATACAGTTTCACTCAGTTTCATTACTTAAAAATCAAATATTAATCATGCCTCAACTAATTAATGAAGAAGATGCTCGAGTTTTCATAGAATCAGAACCCACAGCCCCTGATATTGACTGTCTGTCAAAATCCGAACTGAAAGTGCTTGCCTCACATCTCCTGTTAACTGTCTCAAACATGTCTAAAGTAGAGGTGGCTCAGACCATAAAAACCCCACTGTTCCCTGTAGAAGGCGAGGAGGGTGACGGAGCAGTTGGTGGGATCTCGAGTAAACCTAGCCAACTTGATGAACAATTGCCACCTGGTTTGACCGGTGATCAAATATTCGAACTAGAACAAGCCAAACTAAAAATAGAACTAGCCAGAATAAATATCGAAGAAGCCAGCATAAATGCCAGAATAAATGCCGAAGCAAAGACCGAACAAGCCAGACTAAATGCCGAACAAGCCAGAGCAACGACCGAACAATATGAATATCAATATCGTACGGCTCAACTAAATGTCAATACAAATGCTCCCTTAATTGCTCCCCCTCTGGGATTGACTATGACTAGTGTCATTCCACCTTTCACTGAGGATAATGTGCAGGATTTCTTTGTTTTGTTTGAGGAAGTTGCTGGAGGTATGAAGTGGACAAGAGATCAATGGCCTTTTATGTTACAAACTGTTTTGACAGGGCAGGCTCGAGCCACGTATTTGTCAGAAGTAGCAGAAGTTAGGCAGGATTATGACAATCTCAAAGAAGCTATCCTAAAAACCTATCAATTGCAGCCTGAGGCTTACAGGCAATCTTTCCGTAAAAACCAGAAGAAAGTAGAAGAAACCCATAAGGTATTTGCCAGGACCATGACCCCCCCTGGGGGTTAGGGAATAGAATATGCCCCACGTGCCTTCTGCGTGTCGTAAGAGGCGACTAAAGAGGTTGGGTCGGTGGGCTTGCGACCCCCACCCGGAAAAAATATCTAAGCAAAGAAAAACGAACGAACAGCCTCGGATGCGGACGGAACCAACGTTGACGAACCACGACCGACTAAGGACATGCCTTCGGACATTCTGAGAATGGCTACGTGGAATGTTAGTGGCATGAATGATGGAACAAAAGAGAGAGAGGTTCTGGAAGTGTTAGTGAATGCCAGGCTGGATGTATGTGGAATGACAGAGACCAAATGGAAAGGTTCAGATGTGAGAGAATGGGAATGTGGAATGGGTGTGTGTGCTGGAGTGAGTGAAGGAACAGCGAGAGAAGGTGCATGTTTGTTTGTAAGTAGCAAATGGAAGGAATGTGTAAGAGAGTATGGGTCTGTGGGTTCAAGGATTGTGTGGGTGAGAATGAAAGTAGGAATACAAACGTGGGTGATTGTATGCGTGTATGCCCCGACAGAGGATATACTTGAAAGAAAGAAAGAGGAGTTCTGGATGAATGTGGAGGCGTGCCTGGAGAAGTTTGACAAGAACGAAAGAATATTTCTGATTGGGGATATGAATGGTAAGGTGGGTGATAGGAAAGTTGAGGGAGTGGTGGGAGGGTGGGGGGTACCATCAGAGGTGAATGGGAATGGTAGTGCACTTGTGGACGTATGTGTGGGGAGGAGGCTGTGGATAGCCAACACCTTCTTCCGACACAGAATGATCCACAGGTACACGTGGAAACGGATGTTGACGATGAAGGATAAGACAGTGGTGGAACGAAAGTCATTGATTGATTATGTATGTGTGGATGAACGAATGAAGAAATCTGTGATGGATGCTAGGGTGTATAGGGGTATTGGAGGGGGTCTGTCTGATCATTATGTAGTGGTAGCTAAGGTTAGGATACAAAAGAAGTGGGTGAGGAGAGCGGGAGGGAGGCGAGAGGAGGGTGGAATGGTGAGGAGGGTGGAGAGGTTGCAGGAGGAGGAAGTCAGGGAGGAGTACAGGAGAGCAGTGGAAAGACGACTAGGTGGGTTCGACCTGGAAGTTATGGAGGAAGTGGAGGAGATGAGCAAGGTGTTTAAGGATGAGATCTGTGCAGCATGTGAGGAGGTGTGTGGAGTGAGGAGAAGAGGGAGGGGAGTGAAAGGTACAGCATGGTGGACAGAAGAGGTAAGAATAGCTGTGGAAGAAAAGAAGAAAGCATATAGAGTGTGGTTGGGTAGTAGAGGGAATGAAGATTCCGAGAGACAGAAACGAGCGAGGTACGTGGAGAGTAAGAGGGTGGTGAAGAGAGTAGTGAAGGAAAGTAAGAGAAGTAGATGAGGAATTTGGAAGGAATCTGAGTGTAAAATGGAGGGAGAGTAAGAAACTGTTCTGGAAAGAAGTCAAGAAAGTTAGGGAAGGTAGCAAGGGAAACAGTAAGGGTGTGAAAGATAAGAATGGGAGAATGCTAGCCGAGAAGCAAGAGAGAGTCGAAAGATGGAGGGAGTACTTCAGTGAGTTGCTAAATGAAAGGAATGAAGAGCCAGCAAACATAGCTGGATATGGTATGGGAGGGAGAAGAAGAGAAGTAGTGGAGGAGGAGGTGGGGATCAGGAGGTCAGAAGTGTGGGAAGCCATGAAAAGAGTGAAGTTGGGGAAAGCACCAGGAACAGATGGAGTGTGTGGGGAAATGTTGAGGTATGGTGGTGAGATAGTGATAGAATGGGTATGGAAAATGTGCAAACTAGCATGGGAGAAGGGGAGTGCACCCGATGACTGGAAGACTGGCATAATAGTCCCCCTATATAAGGGCAAAGGGGAAAGAGGAGTGTGTGGTAACCACCGAGGAATATGTCTTCTAAGCGTAGTAGGGAAGGTATACAGTAGGGTAGTGATTGAGAGAGTGAGAGTGAGAACGGAGAAATGGATAGGCGACGAGCAGGGAGGTTTTAGGAAGGGAAGAGGATGTGTAGATCAGATTTTTACCCTGAATTGTGTTGTGGAGAAGTATCTGGAGAAGAAACAAAAGGTGTATGTTGCCTTTATGGACTTGGAGAAGGCCTATGACAGAGTGGATAGAGAAGGTTTGTGGAAAGTACTTAGAATATACGGAGTAGAGGGCAAGTTGCTGAAAGCAGTGAAGAGCATGTATGAGGGTGCAAAGGCGGCAGTACGTGTGGAGAGTGAGCAGAGCGAGTTCTTTGACCTGAATGTTGGTTTGAAACAGGGGTGTGTGATGTCCCCGTGGTTGTTTACTGTATATATGGATGGAGTCATGAAAGAAATACTATCAAGAGCAGTGAATGTTGGTGTATCGCTGAAAAGGGAGGGAATTGAGTGGAAGCTACCTATACTGCTGTTTGCGGATGATACAGTTCTGATGAGTGATAATGAATGGGAGTTGCAGGGTCTGGTAAATGAGTTTGGAACAGTGTGCGAAAAACGGAATTTGAAGGTAAATACGGGGAAGAGCAAGGTTATGGTCTTCGAAAGGGGTGAAGTCACAGAGTGTGAGGTGAAGCTGAACGGTCAGGCTATGGAGATCGTCAACTCTTTTAAGTATCTGGGCAGTGTGTTGAGTAAAGATGGGACTATGGATGAAGAGGTGCGGGAGAGGGTACAACAGGGGAAGAGGGTTGTAGGAACGCTAAAAGCAGTAACAAGAAATAGGGTGGTCAGTATGGAAGTGAAGAAGTCCTTGCATGACAGTGTGGTAATCCCGACACTGACTTACGGAAGCGAAGCATGGACGTTGGTTGAGAGACTCAGACCAAGAGTGAGAGCAGTGGAAATGAATTACTTAAGGAGTGCGTGCGGAGTTACATGGAGGGATAGACAGACTAATGAGGAAGTAAGAAGGAGGTGTGGTGTGGAGGTAGATGTGCTGGAAAGTGTGAAAAGGAACAACTTGAGATGGTTCGGCCATATGGAACGTATGGAAAGCGAGAGAATGACTAAGAGGGTGTACGAGAGCGAGGTGGAGGGACAGAGGGGGAGAGGTAGACCGAATATGAGGTGGAAGGATGGAGTGAGGAACTACATGAACGAAGGCGGTGCTGGTTGGGGGGGGGGGCGTCGACTGACTGGGGACAGAGGTGCATGGGGGCGGTTCGTTCGTGGCCACCCCTTCGGGGATCACGGCGTCAGGCAATAGATAGATAGATAGATGACTAAAACTTTCAATCATTGGGTCAAGAGTAAGAAAGTCACAAGCTACAACGATCTGAAGGAGTTGGTCCTGTTAGAAAATTTCCTATGGAAAATTGATTCTTCTGTATCCTATCATTTAAAGGGGAAGAAGGTAGATTGTCTTGCCGACGCTGCTGACATGGCTGACACATACGTGCTCAACAACAAATTTCGTGGAAAGAAGCCCTACGATAATTCTAGTTCTAATTTTAAGTATCCCAATCACAAATCTGACAGACCCAGTCACAAGCCTATAACGTCTTCCCCAGCTAGCCAAAATAGAATTGTTCCCCCAACTAAAAATGCGACTCAGGGCAATGGTAACAGAGGTGGGCCCCAAACTAATAGTAATGCTCAAAGAGGGAACGTTCCCGTATCCCCTAAAGTATGTACTTTTTGTGGCAAGAGAGGCCACCTAGCTTATCAGTGCTGGGCCAAGGAGAGAACCGAGAGATCGGGGCAGACAGTTGCCGCCGTATCTCAAACTCCATATGTGCCTGTAATGCAGGACTCCCGACAGAAGGAGTACCTAGCACCAAAAGTTCCTTTAATGCAGGACTCCCGACAGAAGGAGTACCTAGCAGCTAACGTAAATCATCTAGACAGGGGTGTAGTAGCATGTGTGGTGCAACCCACTAGGGTTAAGCCAATAATAATTTCACCATCAGTGCAGGACAGTTACCGTCCCTTTATTTCATCTGGCAACGTGAGATTAAATGGTTGCATGCATGAGGTAAACATTCTGAGAGACACAGGTTCTACTAGCACCCTCATGGTGAATCCTTACACTGAGTGCCCACCTGGCGAACCAGTTGTAATGAGAGGTGCTGGAGGCCAGTTTTATGCATACTTGGTAAAAGGCGAAATTGAATGTGAGTTACTACAGGGTGAGGCCACCATAGCTTTGTGTAGGTCCCAAGATATCCCTGTGCCTGGGGTAACACTCCTTTTGGGGAATGATGTAGCAGGTGAGAAGGTCCGACCAGACCCCATTTTGTCACTTTCCCCTGTTAACGAGCCACTAACCGGTGAGCTCGAAAAGGAGATGCCAACAGTTTTCCCTGTGTGTGCTGTCACACGTTCAATGTCTCAAGTAGCAGTTCCCTCCGACAGAAATGTACCGAATGTAAGAGTTGATGAAAAGGATGATGAGAGTGTGAATGACGCTCCAACTGTGCCTGATGATGTGACTGAGGTGGATTTATCTGACACCTTTATGGCTCATCTTGACCCTAACGATGACTATGAAACCCCTCCAAATTGTCCTAGTGGCCTGGTAGAGCTACAGAGAGATGATAGTGAATGCAAGGAGTTAGCTGCCAGGTCCGTGAGTGAAGAGGTATGCGAGAAGGAGGGTGGTGAATGTTTCTACCTCAAAGGAGGAGTATTGTGGCGAAGATGGAGACCGCCACACAGACCAATCGATGACGGGGCTTGGGACGTCCATCAAGTAGTAGTCCCCAAACCTTGTCGTAAAGATCATGGAAATGGCACATTGTATACCATTGGCAGGACACCTAGGTGTGAGAAAAACTCTAGACAGAATCAGAGCCCACTTTTACTGGCCAGGAATGCGTGCAGATGTAGTGGAGTGTTGTAGAGTGTGTCACACTTGCCAGATGACAGGAAAACCCAATCAGATGGTGCCTGTACATCCTCTGGTGCCCTTGCCCGTTTTCGAGAATCCTTTTACTCGGGTGGTAGTGGACATTGTAGGCCCATTGCCTAAGACTTCCCAAGGTAACCTGTATTTATTAACTATCATGGACATGGCAACTCGCTACCCAGAGGCTATACCCTTAAGGACTACCTCTGCTCCAACTGTCATCAAGGAACTGCTCAAATTCTTCACCAGAATGGGTTTCCCCCATGAGGTGCAAAGTGATCAAGGAACTAATTTTACCTCTAACATTTTCCAGCAGTCCCTGAAGGAGTTGGGTATCGAGCATGTAAAGTCTAGCACCTACCACCCAGAGAGTCAAGGGGTTCTCGAACGATATCATCAGACATTAAAGGGAATGTTACGTAAGTATTGTACAGAGACCGGAGTTGAGTGGGATAAGGGGGTACCTTTTCTTCTATTTGCTACTCGTGAGGTTCCAACTGAATCCCTGGGTTTTTCCCCTAATGAGCTAGTTTTCGGTCACCAGGTAAGAGGTCCTTTGCAACTATTGCAGGATAGCCTAGTTGGCCAGGAGGGGAACCAAAACCTCCTCAAGTATGTTTCAGATTTCAAAACCCGGCTGAGATCCTCATGTGAGTTTGCCGCTCAAAACTTGACAGTGGCTAAAAGCTCCATGAAGAAATGGTATGACAGAAAAGCCCGTGAGAGGGAGTTTAAGCCCGGTGATGAGGTTTTGGTCCTGCTCCCCCTTTTTGGCCAACCTTTATCTGCCAAGTTCAGGGGCCCATATAAGATCATTCGGAGGGTGAGCATTACCGATTATCTAGTAACTACCTCAGACAGGAGAAAGCCCACGCAAGTATTCCATATAAATATGTTGAAAACCTACCATAGGTCCCCTGATTCCTCTCCTCCAGATTCTCCCACTGTGGCAGTGAATGTCAGGACCTGTGAACAGCCTGGTGCGGACGAAGTCTTCAGTTCTCTTACTGACCCGCAACAGACTGTTCCAGAGCCTGAAGGTATCCATGCAGACTTTGACTTGTCATGTAGCCTATCCAACTTTCAGTATAATTCAGTGGCTTTGAGGGAATTACCATCTAAACTATGTCATCTTCCCTCTGATCAAGCGAACCAACTAATCTCTGTTTTATCTCAGTCTCCCAGTGTGTTCCGTGATACTCCATGGCTCACTTCTTTGGCCGTGCACGACATCGACGTAGGGGATGCAACTCCCATTAAACTATCCCCCTACCGTGTCTCGCCACGACGCAGGAGTATACTGCAGGTCGAGCTTGACTTTATGTTATCTAATGAACTGATCACTAGGGCCTTAACCCGGGAGCTGCGGGGAGACTCTTAAGAGTTCCCCCGGCGCACTGCGGGGAGACTCTTAAGAGTCAGAGAAAACAAAAATCAACTTTTGACATCGAAAAAAAAAAAAATTTATATTTTTTTTTTTTATTTTTTATTTTTTTTTGGCCCCTGGGCCATGCAAAATCTCAGTCCTCTACCTCCCCTCCTTCCCCACTTTCCTCCTCTCCTTCAGTTATCACCTATTTTCCCTGTTATTCCCTTATTCTGAGGTATATTTTCGTGCTAACATTAGAAATCCGATTGGAGGGTGTGGTCATCACTGATAGCAAGCGAGTGCAAGAGAGAGAGAGAGTATCGATCGACTGTGTCTCAGTGGCCTTGGGGGAAATTGGCGGGAAAGCAGATTGCCTCACCCATACATTATACAACTCGCGGGCTATATCTCCGATTTTGACCATCCAAACGCTGTTTTCACTCGTTTTATTGTTGTTTCAGGTTAATACCTTTATAATCAACCCATAATAGGCGCATATGGATAAGTATTAATGCTATTAATGGCACAATGAATATTTTAGTGACGGAAACACCTCAAATACGTCAGCACAGGGGGACGTTTCCAATTACCCCCATGCGCACTTCAGAGGTTAAGCCAGTGGAGTAGTCCAGTCATACTTGTGCCAAAGCCAGACGGGAGCCGTAGGTTTTGTAGGGACTATAGGCAAGTTAATGCGGTCACAAAGAACGATACCTACCCACTGCCACGGATCAAAGATTGCATTTCCCAGGTTGGCCTCATACAGCAGTAAGTTTAATTTAATGAGAGGATTTTGGCAATTAGCTCTCCCTTGTAGCGAGGTAAATATCATGCTTTTGTAGTGCGCTTTCAAGCCTTCAGCTGTAAGATAATGCCTTGCAGTTCGAATAAACGCTCCAGCTACGTTCCGGCTATGTTCTGATGTGGTACCTGGAGACGTTGCCTACTTTGGGTGATATCCTTATTATATCCTCATTATAATCTTGCTGTTGCCAATCTGGTGGTGAATCTATTTATGTATTATGTTTAATATTATGTACTATACTCCTTAAACTCTTTTCTAGGGGGGAGGTCTGACATACGGAGCCCTGTATGTTAATTTAAGAGTTAGAATTAGAGTTGAAGGAGCCAAACTACCCAAACGGTGAAGCAGACTAGCGAGCGAACGAGCGAGTGGGTAAACCAGCTCGCCCGCATACCTGCAAACAAGCCTTCACACCTGCGTGCGTCATAGGGGACCCTGCAAACTACCTCGATGACCGATGCTATGACGTATGATCGACGCCAGGAGCTGTGAGTGGACCAGGCACCTGTTATGCGACTCGAGGAGCTATGATTGGAGCAGGCACCACCCCCCCGCCTCCTGATTCGTTCCTACACCATCATTGTTTGGTATATAAGACCCGAGTTGTGGGCATTCAAATCAGTCTCATTTGGAGTTGGGGAAGGTGAACTTGCAGCTGGAGGAAGACGGGGTGAAAATTATAATGGGATTGTGACTGTCAGTCAGATTATATAAATGTG
This sequence comes from Paralithodes platypus, assembly GCA_032716605.1. Lineage (NCBI taxonomy): Eukaryota > Metazoa > Arthropoda > Malacostraca > Decapoda > Lithodidae > Paralithodes > Paralithodes platypus. The sequence goes on from CM064495.1 coordinate 18,036,381, forward strand.
TGTTAAGTGTGTTCGGTGTAAACACATACGTTATGTTGGTTAGTGAGATATGTGATTGGGAATTAACGTGAACGCTACTATTATGTGTTTAACTATTTGATTGCGAATTAACATTAACGCTACTATTTATGTACTTAACCCTTATTTAGCGGGTGGTAAGGTATTTTACACTGTACAGCTCAGCGGGCATAATCCCAAAATATTCGCTCAATTTCACTCGCCCTAGCGCTGTTACTCTGGCTCCAATGCGAACGAAACGATCATTTTTGGAAAGAGCAACTCTTCGTCTCCCCATATAAGTCTATGAATGGATGTTATGAATGAGTCTGGAGGGTGGGAAGAGGTGAGGAAGAGGAGGTACTTTTTGGTCTATTTCCCGGGCGCGTTCGGATGCGTTTGCTTTGGCCTGACTTCGGCCTCTCGTGCGTCTACTATTCCTTTGGTAATCGGTCTTATTTTTCTCTTATTTCTCCTTATTTCTGTATTCTCTGTATTATCTCTCTCTCTCTCTCTCTCTCTCTCTTTCTTTCTCTCTCTCTCACTCCTGTCTGTCTGTCTCTCTCTCTCTCTGGCTCGCTCGCTTTCCCTTTCTCGCGCGCTCTGTCTCTCTCTCTCTTCCTCATCCGTATATAAAATTCTCATTATTATTTTCTCTAATCTCTCTCACTCCTCCTGTCTGTCTGTCTCTCTCTCTGGCTCGCTCGCTTTCCCTCTCTCGCGCTCCCTTTCTCTCTTCCTCATCCGTATATGTATTTCTCATTATTATTTTCTCTAACTAATCCCTCTATTTCATTTATTTGCTTGAAATATTTCTGTATTATTATATCTTGTTCAATCTTTCTTCAGTTCAGTTTCTGTATTCTCTCTCTTTCTCTTCTCATCCGTATATGTAATTCTCATTATTATTTTCTCTAACTAATCCCTCTATTTCATTTATTTGCTTGTAATATGTCTGTATTATATCTTTTTCACTCTTTCTTCAGTTCAGTTTCTGCATTCTCTCTCTCTCTCTCTCTCTCTCTCTCTCTCTCTCTCTCTCTCTCTATTTCGCTTGCTTTGCAGGATTTTTGTTTTTGTTTTATATATAATATTATTTCACAACACATTTCCAAATCACCCTATGGGGTAGTGTTGAAGACTCATTTTTTGTTTGTGGTGTTCCCAGGAGGTGTTATCCACATGTGATTGAGGTAGGCAAAAGGCAGTTATGTTATTGAGGTAGGGAAAAGGCAGAACTGCCTATAGCGAGTGTATGAATGTGATTGAGGTAGACAAAAGGCAGAACTACCTATAGCGAGTGTATGAATGTATGTATGAATGAATGACATGGATGTATGAGGTGGACCAAGAACCAGATGGATGGATGAGATTCGAAACTTTGATAGACGTATATATCACGGTATACGGTAGAAGTAATTCCTTACAATGTACCGTACATCGTGATATATACGCCTATCAAATGATTGCAATCAATATACGGTATATATATAAATATATATATATATATATATATATATATATATATATATATATATATATATATATATATATATATATACAGTATATATATATATATATATATACTGTATATTGGTGTATATTGATTGCAATCATTTGATAGGCGTATATATCACGGTGTATATATATATATATATATATATATATACCGTATATTGATGGCAATCATTTGATAGGCATACATATCACGGTGTACGGTAGATGTCTTTCCTTACGTAGGTGACCTTGAAATTGCTAGGACTCTTCTCTCTCTTTTCGTAAGGAATGCAATCTACCGTACACCGTGATATATACGCCTATCGAATGATTGCAATCAATATACACCAATACACAGTATATATATATATATATATATATATATATATATATATATATATATACCGTATATTGATTTCACTCTTTCTTCAGTTCAGTTTCTGCATTCTCTCTCTCTCTCTCTCTCTCTGTTTCGCTTGCTTTGCAGGAATTTTGTTTTTGTTTTATATATAATATATAATAATTTACTTATCATTACTTACTATATCGTTTAAACAATAGTAGGTAGCCAACTTACCATAATACCGATACACCAAACCGATCCGCATGCGGTTTTGTTTATCACCTGTTTACTAAAGTGCCACCATTATCGATTTTCTTCGAGCCGAATGGAGCGGGAGGGTTACCAATTGAAGTTAAATCCGCTAGCATATATTGTTAGATGTAAGACATGATAAATACCACTAGAAATATGAATTGGCAAAATCCATATAATATCACTTCGAAATTGTTCTGAAATTTCAAAACAAACCGCTAGTGTAAGTCATTGCTGCTAGATCGAAGTAAAGGTCTCTAGATCTAGCGGAAGTCGCTATACGTATTGGCAGTACTGCACACTGCCGACTGCGATACGTTGTTGACATTGTTGTTGATGTTCCAGTGGAGGGATGAACAAAATATTTTCCTTGTCCAATAATAGCTATTTCATAGTCCCACAGGACTTATTTTGATATATTTATCAAATTTACTGAACGCGTGCAAATGATATGCTATAAAATGCTTGCAATCAAACTCTCAAGCACTTTCAATGTCACATGCAATTATAAAAGTATATATAGGTAGACCCAGAGAGGATTAGACAGACAGAGAGAGAGTGTCGTGATAATATAACAATGTTACATGTGTATCATATATATGAACAAATAATATATACGGTAGGCCTACATCTGTTCCCCACAATCATATAATGCCAAGCACAAATATTCAATTTTTCGTTGTTTGTATTACCGTAAGAAATTTACTGAACGCCTGCAAATAATACGCTATAAAATGCTTGCAATCAAACTTTCAAGCAATTACAAGGTCACATGCAATTATAAAACGGTATATTGTAGACCACAATCTTCGCCAAGCTTCGTTGTTGCTTATATTATCGTGATACATTTACCGAACGCCTGCAAATAATACGTTATAAAATGCAAAGGAAATTTCTTGTAGAGTGCAATTTTGAGGACGTAATGTGCTCTGAGAGAGAGCGGAGCGGTGATTAGAGCATAATGTACCTCCTGACCGCTCGTCACAGCCGCCGTGGACCTACTACAGGGAATTATATAAGGAAATTACCGTAGTTTAGGGTTTTTGCGCTCGAGTTGCACGATCGTTGAAAGACAACCAATGATCGTAGAAGGATGGTTCGGGTGTCATTGGAAAGCTCAATTTACGCCCTTTCAGGGATACATACTTGTATTACGCTCTGGGTCTTGTTTATGCATGAAAAAGAGCACGAAACAACCCCATTTAGGGTAAACAAAAAAACCCGCTGGGCGGCACAGTGAAATATACTCCACCATAAGGTGATATATACTTTATAAGGTGATAAAATGCTTGCAATCAAACTTTCAAACAATTATAAAATATAAATTGTACTTACCAACACCCACACCAGTATGTTCTTCGTCAGGAACGCCTCCAATTTGGTCAACGGTCTGTCCAACATCAACCTCAACATCAACCCCACGCAAATTATGCTTGGGGTGAAAGCCTATGATCGGGTTATTTTCGCCTTCCGAGTCATCCACACTACCAAAACTCTCACCCCGACATTCGACGGTTTCATCCAACAGCTTATTAGAAAGTTCTGAAGAGTTCAGCATGATATCTAGTTCCTGGGTGGTAAGCCGGGCGTGGTTAGTAGGGTGGCGCGACGCACTAGGGATGGCGGCCACCAAATCGAACACGGGCAAATCTTGACCTTCCATTATGGCTGCTTGAGGGTCACTGAGTCACGGTCACGCAGTGGGGATGTGTGGGTGGGCCCTTGTAGTATACCGCCTGACCACCAGGTTTCGCTTTCCACCTAAATTAGGGTGGGAATACACCCACGGACTTAAGTCCGACCCCGCCATTTAGTCCAATTATCTCGTATCGGACTTAAGTCCGACCCCGCTAATAAAGGGTTAACTATTTGATTGGGAATTAACGTTAACGCTATTATTATGTACTTAACTATTTTAGTTGACTAACTTGTGGACTAAAGCAACTCTTTAAGTAATTGGGTTATGATGAAAGTAATACTATTGTTTTATATTAATACTTACGAGTTCTTTCATTTTCTTTGAATTAAGCTTACATTGCTTAACGGTGCTTAGTACGGTGATGCTATTGTCTCGTATTAGTAATATCGCCTTAGACTAACATGGCTGTGTTAATATTACTTCTAGTGATTTCCTAAGCTGAAGAAAATTCTTTTGCTTCAAAATATTATATTTTGCTTTTCATATTATTTGAGTGAGACCTGAATCGAATCTATGAAGCGATCCTGTAACTTTATTTACTCATAATCAAACCTCAATGTTACGTGGTTAAGAAATACATTTAACTAATTATTAAATATATATCTAACTTTTTATGTGACTTTGATATTAATCCTGATGATAATAATAATATAATACTATTAACGTAAGACAAGAACCAAGAATAATTACATTAAATATAAATAAAAGGACATATAAGAAAACTATCTATTCATTTCAAAAAGGGTAAGAGACAGAAATATTCTTACTTTAATATTTATCTTTCAAGACTTTTTATAAAATTAATAGTCCTTCTTTAGCTATAACTTATTCGGTTCATAACCATAGCCTACTAAGCTTCGGTTAAATAATAATTCTTTATAAATACTACATGACTTTAATTAGTTTCAGTATTTTTCATAACTAAAGAGTATCAGTCAATAAAGGATACTAAGTCCAAAGATCCAAAAGGAAAACAAGCAACAACAGGAAATTATTTTATTATATTTTACTTTTGTTTTGCCTTCAGCTGACTGATACCTTAATATATATCTCTGTGCTATCTAGATTCATCAAGTTAACCACTTGAGGATCAAGATACGTAACAATATATATATATATATATATATATATATATATATATATATATACATATATCATAGACCCCTTTACATAAGGACTGGAAACGAGCACTCTCGGAGTTTGAAACTTGGGTTCATTGCTTAACCCCTAAGTGTCGGCGCGCAACATAAGTCGAGTATAATAAATCTGGACTATCTGGCGGCGCGCGACATAGGTCGTGTGGCAATTTCAGCACGTAATGTTGCTGAGAGAGAGAGACAAGTGGTGGCAGGAGAGTAGCGAGCGTATGACTGCTCCAGACCACCGTGGCGAACCTACTGACACGAATCCCACCTCCTCCCTCCCTCTCTCACTCGCTACATACTGAATTGTATGGGGAAAGTACCGAATTACATGCTTTTTGCACTCGCGTTGCGCGGTTGTTGCAAGAAAACTAGCCGTCATAAAAGGATCGTTATGGTGTCATTGGAAAGCTCTGTTTATGCCCTTTCAGGGATAGATACTTGTTTTACGCTCTGGGTCTTATTTAGGCATGAAAATGATCACGTAAACAGCCCTATTTTGGCTAAAAACACCCCGCTGGGCGGTACATATAAATAAACCGCTAGCCCGCTAATCTAGTGTTAAAAGCAGTATCATGAAAGCAGTGGTCTCTCCGACTTTCTTAAACACAAAAATATGTACACAAACACAACTTTACATATAAATGCATGTAATTTCACACGCAATCGTCCATATCCCCGCCATATTGGCGACATAATGTCTCGCCAGAAAACGAACAGCCCAGGACGATGCCAGACGCCAGTCACCCCGAGACACGTTAGAGGCAACACATTTTTGTTCTGTTGTTCGTTATCTCTCAGCTTATTGTAAGTAATTTTCTTATAAATACTTACCAGTCACAAAAGGATCTGTGTTAACAACTTATTTAGCTGATAAATATTAGAATTGAGCTGATGTCAACGGGTTGCTTTGATATGTACTGATAACCATTTTACAACTATTCTTGTTTTTTTGCTTTACAGGAACAATGCCAAAAAGATGTGCTGCATTCAATTGTCGTGGAAACTACAGGGGAAAGCCATACAGTCCTATGGTGTGTTTCCCGAATGAAGAACAAGAACGACATGCATGGATTAGTGCTATGCCAAATAGCCCAGAAAGTTTGAGAGACAGGTCGAAACTATGGATTTGTGCATCACACTTCGACTGCGATTGGGTCACAGTTCGGGGAGGAAAACGACCAGCTGGGCCTCCTACAGTTTTTAAAGGTGTACCCAAGTCTTGCCTCAAACAACTTACGTCAGCTCCTAGGTTAACTAAAACAGTGACAAGTGAAGCAAGACTTAAAAAACAAACTGAATTTGAAAATGAACAAGACAAAATGCATAGTTATGACAAATTTGCAGGAGAGATTGGAAAACACTTCCCTGAGTTTTATATAATGCAAAATGGTAGAGAACTGACAATGTTTAAGACAGATGGTAATGGTAGAGCAGTTGATAAGTTTCTTCATTTTAAAGAGGTACAGTCTCCTTTTGGTTTTCTACAGCTGGTAGTAGCAGAGAAAAGTGGCTTGGAGATACCAAAAAGTAAACTGAATCTTCAAAAAAATAGCTTGGTAAGTAAGTGGTCTCAAATTGAAGAAATAGTGAAAAATATGAACACTCATGAAGCGACTAATACTGACCGCTTAAAAAGAATAATTTCAGAACTTGACTCTATCACAGAATTTCATGAAATTGAAGGTTTTCAGTTCATTCAAGCACAGTTACAACTCCTTCTTATTCCTCCTAAAAATCGCCGATATACAAAGCATATGTTAATTCTTGCAGCAGAACTGTTTTGTATATCACCCGCAGCATATAGAATGCTTAGAAGCTCCAAAGCAATTAGTCTTCCTTGTGAGAAACAGATTCGCCAATTGTTATCTCGCAATTATGCTGACAAGTGTCTCCCAATCCTTTTTGATCAGTTGAAGCCACAACAGCGGTTAGTTAACATTTTGTTTGATGAAGTCAAGCTTAAGCAGGCCCTTAGATTTACAGGAGAGCATATAGTAGGCTATGCAACAAACGGACCAGAAAATCTAGCAACATCTGCTCTTGCTATTGAAGTTGTTTGTCACTATGGAGGACCACGGTACATCATACGAATTCATCCTGTATCAAAACTGAATGCTATTCAACTGAAGGAAATATTACTTGAGGCTGTATATGTTGTTAAAGCTAGTGGTGGCCATCCAGTATCGTTCGTCTGTGACAACTGTCCACTGAATCAAGCTGTTTACAGAATGCTTGGGGGTCCTGGAAAAGTAACACTAGCACCAGATGGCATAAATGTTTTCCTTGTCTATGATTATGTTCACATCCTCAAGAATATGAGAAACAACTGGATCACAGAGAAATGTCAAGAATTACATTTTAGCAAGGACGGTACAGAATATTTGGCATGTTGGAGTGATGTTAAAGCTCTTTACAATGAAGATCAGAAGACACCACTTCGTCTGACAAAACTCACACGCTTATCAGTATTTCCTAAACCATTGCAACGTCAGAGTGTGCCCTTAGTTTGCCAGGTGTTCAATGAGAAAACGATTGCTGCATTTGAAGGTCTTAAAGGAACTGTTAAATTTCAGGATGGAACAGTGATATACATAACACTGGTAACCAATTGGTTTAAAATTATGAATGTTAAAAGCAAGTACAGCGCAGTTCATTTACGAGACCAATATCGTGAACCTTGGACATTAAACTGTACAAACTTCAAAGCTCTGCAGGAAATGTGTACAGTTGTATCCAGCTGTCGGTGGACTGGTGGGCATGGCAGAGAGAAGAAACTAACACAGTCAACAGCAGATGCCTTTGTCATCACAACAAGGTATAACATAGAAGCAGCACAATATCTTTTTGAAACCCCCATGATTTTGCTTACATCCTACCTGCTGTTTTTTCACAAGATCCCCTAGAAAAGTTTTTTGGTCAAGCAAGACAACGTAGTGGAGGACATTTTTACATTGACATTGGGGATGTTCAAGCAGCATCCAAAGTACAGCAGTTGCATCAGCTGTTGAAACGTGACATCGTTCCTGACCGAGCCAAAGAAGTAAGCTGTGAATTTTGTACAGCAGCAATAGATGATGGTGATTTACAACTTCTGGAAGAGCTGACATTACAAGACACTCAACTACTTCTAGATTCAGATGATACTTTAAAACATAAAATTGTCTACATTGGGGGATTTTTAGCTCATATACATGGACAACAGGAAGTAGATTCTGGGGAATGCTTGTCATCAGAGTTTTTGACTGCGCTCAATCGAGGTGGGCTGAGTATGCCTACACTGGCTACTGTCTTCTTTGTACATAGTGGCATCACCCTTCAAATGTCTCTTCAAGACTCGAAAAAGTGTTGTCGCAATTACTTGAAACAATGCTTGTCTTATGTAGATACTCCTTTAGCTAGCCATTCAGGAGCATGCCAGACATTGTGTAATGTGTTGTTTAAGGCCTTTGTATTTAATACAAGCGATCGGGAGTGTACACTAGGCTGCTTAAGGCGACAAGAGAAACTTTCTAATGTTTAAGTTAATTATTGTGTTATGTGACTTTTGATATATGTAAAATTATGTGTAAAGTAATATTTTGCAAAGGTTTTACTTTAATTTCTTCTAATATTTAATTAATGTAAGTCATGGTATGATGCTTTGCTTGTATAATACATGTTCTTATAAACTATCTCATTATAACTGTATATTTTCCTATTATGTTCAATCACGAAAGAGACTTATGAGTCAATCAACCAAAAACAAATGTTTTATTTTCCTTTACTTGGTTGCTCTAGTTAATAAGATGTTGTAGAGTAAAAACACAAAGTCCCATATCCAGTAAAACTAAAATAAGACCTCAGTTTGTGGGCCTGACAATGGACCCAAGTTCCGGGACCCGAGTATGGCCGACGCCAGTCCTTATGTAGAGGAGTCTATGATATATATATATATATATATATATATATAGTCTTGCATGGTTAGATTTCAACTGCTTATATACTAGATTAGTAAATAGTACTGACTAAATTCAAACCGGCTAGAACTTAATTGTCATTTACAGAAATTGCATTATCTAGGAATGTCCACGAAACACTCAGTCAACAAGGACAAAGTAGTCATAAATTTATCCAAACGGCATCTTACTTCCACCGAAAAAGATGCATTGTCTTTTGGACTGTCGCTTGCCCTCCGAAAACTTAAATTGATTATATTAAACATTTGTATTTTGCATTTGAAGAACTCCTCCATATATTTAAACGTGTTGATGTTTGGAATTCCCTTGGTAGGAACTGGCATAATGTGGTTGATGGCATTGCAATTACACATTCACCATGTAGAGAGTTTAATTATTTCAAACACTCCTTCCCTACGCTGCCACAGGTCCTGTATGATGCTTGAACACCGCATAAATCAATCGGGGTAACTTAATCGTGATTACTGGACACGATAAGGGATGTGGCGCTGTCATCTTAGATAAAGCAGAATAAGAACATAAGAACATAAGAAAATGGGAGTCTGCAGAAAGCCGATTGGCCTACAAAAGGCAGATCTCTGTCACACCCAACCCTAATTATAAGCCCAGCTTAAAAACACCATTAGGACTTACCTCACCGAAACGGTCAGAGGTCAGAAAAACGGGGATCTGCAGATCCCCACACCTGGGCCACACCTGACAGATCAACCTCACACCCAACCCATCTGGTTCATATGCCTATCTAATTGTATCTTAAAGCACCCTATCGTTCTTGATCCCACCATAGCACTTGGTAGCCTATTCCACCTATCTACAACTCTGTTACCAAACCAATATTTGCCTATATCTTTCTTGAAACGAAATTTATCTAATTTGAAACCATTTGTACGAGTTCTTTCGCTATCACTGAGCTTTAGTACATTTGTCATGTCCCCTTTATTAATCCCACTTGAATACCTCTATCATGTCCCCTCTAACTCTGCGTCTCTCTAACGAATGTAAGCCTAATTTCTTCAACCTTTCTTTATACGGAAGATTTCTAATATTATGGATCACTTTTGTCATTCTACGTTGTACTCTCTCCAATGAATCTATGTCCATTCTGTAATAAGGACACCAAAATTGAACAGCATAATCCATATGGGGTCTCACTAATGACAAATAAATTTTAAGATAACATCAGCAGTTCTGTTACTCACACTCCTAGAGATGAATCCAAGAATCCTGTTTGCCTTGTTTCGAACGCTTATACACTGTTTTCTAGGCTTCAAATCATTGCTAACAAACACACCTAGATCTTTCTCACAATTCGAGTTTTGTAATTCCATATTAGCTAGTTTATATTTAACATTTGTATGCATCTTCCCTATCTTTAATACCTTGCATTTGTCAATGTTAAACTTCATCTGCCAATTTACTGACCATTCGTGTAAGGTATCTAGGCCTAGATCCCTTTGGAGGCACTCTATATCTCTATCTGAATCAATTGTTCTCCCCATTTTTGTATCGTCTGCAAATTTACTTATCCTACTAGTTATACCTAAATCAAGGTCATTTATGTATATAACAAACAACAGAGGACCTAATACAGATCCCTGGGGACACCACATTTGACTGCTCCCCATTCTGACTTCGTACCATTTATGCTGACTCTCTGCTTCCTACCAATTAGCCATGACCTAATCCATCCCAACAACGCCCCACCTATTCCATGCGCCTCAACCTTTCTCATCAATCTCTCATGGGGGACTCTGTCGAAAGCTTTACTGAAATCTAAATATATTATATCATATGACTTGTCATTATCTACTGCTTCATATACCTCTGAGAAAAAACTAAGCAAATTAGTAAGGCAAGAACGTCCCTGAGTGAATCCATGCTGAGAAGAATTTATTAAATTAAATGTATCTAAGTGATTTCTAATTTTACTAGCAATAATTGACTCTAGTAGCTTTCCTATGATTGATGTAAGACTAATGGGACGGTAATTGGATGCTATTGATTTGTCACCTTTTTTGAAGATCGGAACTACGTTTGCAAGCTTCCAAGCTTCTGGAACTATACCTGTCTCTAATGACTTGTTAAATAGAAATGTTAATGGGTAACTTAACTCATCCCTACATTCTTTTAATACTCTAGCATATACCTCATCAGGACTAGGCGATTTATGAGGTTTCAGTCTGTCAATTTCCTTAAGCACATCATTTCTACTTATAGTAACCGTACTTAAGCTATTTTCTATACTATCGCTATATACCTTACGGACTTCTGGAAACTGTGCCAAATTTTCATTAGTGAAAACGGAAAGAAATTGACTATTTAATGTACTGCTCATTTCTAAATCATTTTCTGTCATTTCTCCTATCGAAGTTTTAAGGGGACCAATTACATCTCTAACCTTGGATTTATATAGTTGGTAAAAAGCTTTAGGATTATTTTTTGAGTCATTGGCAACCTTAATTTCATAATTTCTTTTTTCTTTCCTAATATCCTTTTTTACCTGTCTTGATAGATTCTGATAGTAAGCAAGTAGGTGAATTTCGCCTTTCCTAATTTTTCTATATATTCATCTCTTTTGTCCTAGAAGATCTAATAGTCTATTATTCATCCATTTTGGTTGGTTCTGTGTTGATCTAAATTTTCTTTTGGGGATATATTTATTTTGTGCATTGAATCTGACTCGATAAAATTATCGTATGTATCTACCAAGGTTGACGTCTCTTCCTGACTTAAGATGACAGGTGCCTGAGAAGGGGTACACTCATTTGGACACCTGGATCGACTTAATTTTTTGACCATAGGGTCCGCTAATAGGGCTCTTCTTAACCCACCATAATTGGCTTTTCTGAAGTCAGGTATTAATGTTGTATTCTCTCTGGTATTACCTTTCCATTGTATATTAAAATACACAGAATTGTGGTCACTATTTCCTAGGTGGTCCCCTATCTCTACATTATTTACCATATGTTCATTGTTACTGAAAACTAAATCGAGAATATTATTACCTCTAGTCGGCGTATCTATGAATTGAAATAAAAAACTATCTTGTACTACCTCTATAAACTCCTCAGAATCAGAGTCTCCTATTTGATGCTGCCAATCTATATTCGGAAAATTAAAATCCCCCATAATGCACACATTGCTAAACCTTGATGCCATTTTAATTTCCTCCCATAATGACGTTCCGTCATTTCTACTCATATTTGGCGGTCTATACATAACTCCAATAACTATGGTCTCACTACCTTCGTTAACCTCTACCCAAACACTTTCATTATCGTTATTTAGTCTAATACCTGATTTAATACAGCTTTTTAATGTACTCCTGACAAACACTGCTATACCGCCACCCCTCTTACTTGTTCGGTCATATTTAAACAAACTATATCCTGGTATATCAAATTCTGCTAAAAAATGCCTGGTTTCTGTATTAATCCACGTTTCAGTTAGCGCTATTATATATAGTGGCTCCTCTGCAGGTGTTCTTCACGGGCTTCCTAAAACCATAAAGTTGGTACACCTATGCACCCCATTTTAAGTACTATTGTCACTTTTAACTATAACTTGGCTAAATATTTTGTCCCTATACAAAACAAAAAAAATAACAATGAATGAGCATACAATAAAAAAATCTACTGAATTTGTTAAAAAGTTAAGGACGCTAAGCCTAGATAATGAGGTGTTGGCCAGCTTTGAATATCCAGTAATTTTTTTACTAATGTTTCTTTAGACGAAAATATTAATATTATTACTAATAACCTACGAATTTTCTAAAATATACTAGAAAACAAAATGTCAACTTGCTAACGTTACCCAATAAAAGATTACCCATTCAGATTCAATGATGACTTGTACGTCCGAACTGGCGGAGCTTCCATGAGATCCACTGGCCGACTTATTACCTTTCCCTCTCATTCTGCTATCTGTTCACATTCACTTGAATTATATCACCCATTCTCTATCAGTAACTTCAAATATTAACGACCGCATAGTCACATTAGGACACTAAAATGCTAGAATATCTCTGTATAAAAACACTTCTCTCCTGAACTGAACAATCAAGTCACCTCCCTTCAAATAAATACTGTTAATCAAACCCTTTACCAAAACTCTTGTTTCATTCTGGAGGAAACAACTTCGCTTCTAAAGCCTAGTTCACACATTCAGGAGTGTGAGGCCGAGTTTCCAGGAGGCCACAGTCTTGGTTAATCGGGCAGGAATTAGGCAGAGTGTGAAAAATACCAGGAGTTTACAAGATTGCCCTAGAGTGTCCATGAAGGGGCTTCATCATGCCGCTCTTGGAACTGGAAGATAAAATGTATATTAGTTTGACATAGCCTGTTTTAATGTTATTCGTAAATATAAGTAATGTGCCAATTACTATAACAATTACATAACACGAGCATTAATAATGTTTGATGTGTATGATTTATTATTATTAATCAATACATGTAAGTGAACTTTGTGTCATGTGTCCAATGTCCATGCAACCCAAACATAATTATATTTTCTATTAAAAGTATTAAATATATATGTCTAAGGGAAATTAGTTAAAATAATGATAATGACATGGAGGATGTTACTGCAATTTGTGTTTTAAACAAACAATAAATGGAGCATTCTCTACACTTTAGACCTCTTATATTGAAATACGTGCAGGCAAATATATATCATTCTTACATATTAAAAGAGAATGGGGCACAAACATAGGTCCTGCGACCAGGGGTGTAAAGGTAACCAAGTACAGTACTTAAGTATATTTTCTCAGTCTCTACTTTGTATAAAGTATTAATTTGTGCCCACGAATTTGACTCTAACTTGAGTATCATATATAAGAATTAGCTGTACATTTACTCCACTGCAATTACTTTACTTCTGTTAATTTTGTGGAGTAAAACTTCAGCAACTTTCCGAATTATTCCTTCCAATAGATATGGAATTACAAGTAGCATTTTTCATTAACATTCCTCCAAGTTTAGGTGTGACATTCCTTGGTTAGTTCCAAGGTCACCACTATACAGTATATACATGGCGCTGATAAGCCTCTCCTCTCCCCCAACCCCCCAGGCAGTAGGTAGATATTAACTTTAGCTTAAGTAGCTTTCTAGTTGGGTACTTCTACATATGCCTGAGTAACTTTATGAGTACATACTTGTACTTGAACTTGAGTAAAATTAGTAGGTACTTTTGACACCCCTCACTGTGACATACAGATTGTATAATACAAATCAATATGGTTGGAAATACAGTATGAATTGAGGTTTGACTTGCAACACTTGTGGCAATGATATGTATGATCATGTCACATGTGGCAGTGTCTTTACTTGTATAATGTAACTGTTATAGGCTATAACGTACCTCGGCTGTTATGCGGGTTTACTTGTATAATGTAACTGTTATAGGCTATAACGTACCTCGGCTGTTATGCGGGTTTACTTGTATAATGTAACTGTTATAGGCTATAACGTACCTCGGCTGTTATGCGGGTTTACTTGTATAATGTAACTGTTATAGGCTATAACGTACCTCGGCTGTTATGCGGGTTTTTGTCCAGGATATGTGGCCCCTCATGAACGCAAAGTTCTGAAGGGTCCACTCATCCCGCTCAGACAGTTTCTACCCACCTTGTGTCCCGTCACCACTCTTTGTGTCGGTCAGCTTGCCAAAGCGTGACTTCGTTACCGTCACCCACACAGACAACTGGCTGCCTGTGATAGAAGGATAGAAAAATATAAGACATTAGTGATATTCGTTCAACAATCATTTACATTATACATGTCACACACACACACACACACTCCTTAATACGACACCTGCCCACATTATTGTACACATTTTGCCTAGGCCATGGCGAACATGTTAAGAGGAGGCTGACCGTTTTTCTGGACCCCCTTCTCCGTCATGCTTAGCCCATTAGTTTTGAGACTAAGACGTTCGGCCCATTAGTTTGGCGATATTAACACATTTCTTTGTCAATTTTATGACCTTTCGTGCCATTTAGTTATCGATTTTTTTCATAGCGAGCTACAGCAAGCTTGAAATGTTAAGAGAAACCGGCCTTCGGCCAGGAAATTTTCTATCGAAAAATGTACATATCTATCTTGAAGGGGAGTCTAGGGTCTTTTTTTTAAGCTTGATGGAGGTCTAGTGATGAAACTAAGAAATAAAGGAATGAAAAACCAAACAAACGGTCTGTCTCTCCTTTATACGGTAAAGCTTACACTTTACTGACGAACATATACAAAACTCACTACAATAACCAGCGGTTGCTTACCTGTAACCGAAGATTTAAGGGTTGCTTCATTCTCGTCAAAGTAACGTTGTTTCCTCCTTGTATCCTTAAAGTCCTTCATGCGTTTGACATAGAGGAAGGGGTTTTCCTTGACCCATTCGATGATATCATACTCGGTTTTTTATAGGGGCTAGGGGAAGGGGGGACAAGCCCAGGATGCCAGCTGGTTCACGCGGTGTTGCCACGAGTTGAGTTTCACTCGTCGATTGTCGAACGCTCGTGCTACACTCCGGGTTACTCGAACGGACTCGAGTTACACTCGAGTTTCACTCTGGGTTATTCCAGACAATTCGAAACAACTCAGCCTAACTCAACATTATTCAAGACAATTCGGGTTATCTTATTTGACATAACCGGTGATAACCAGCAACACTCGAGATCATTCGAGTTATACTCATGGCTACTCTTCATGCACTCGATATTCATTCGGCCAACTGTTCATAGCAGGCTGAGTTAGCACGAGTGTCTGCTGTACACTCGGGGATACTCGAGCACATTCATAAACACTCAACATCACTTGCATATTCGGCCACGTGGTTTTGTCCCCGAGTGTTGATGAGTTCCACCGATTAATTTGGAGTAATTATGAGTTGTTCCGAGTTAATCCGAGTAATCACGACCTATTTCGAGTGTTCCCGAGTGTTTTGAGGTTGATCTGACTCGGGGCAATATTTTAAAACATGGTTGAAATTTGGGCTGTCCGAGCGGAGTTCTCTGGAGTATCCGTGAGTGACCCAGAGCGACCCAGGGTGACCCAGAGTGGCCATGGGTGCATGCGATCTTCCAAGAATCATTACGCGAGTTTCCAAGACTGTGGACTCCTGGAAACTCGGCCTCACACTCCTGAATGTGTGAACTAGGCTTTAAGGGTACATCACACAGTCAGGAGTGCGAGCTAGTGGGAGTCTAACAGGAATCACTAGGAGTCGCTAGAATCACTAGGAGTCATCGATTTTCACCGCGAGCGAGTGGGAGTCTAAGAGAAGTCGCTAGGAGTCACTAGAATCACTATTAAGAGTCATCGATTTTCACCGCGAATAGGCCCGTGAGTCCGAATTGTCCCCTACTCCTAGTGACTCTAGCTCGCACTCCTGACTGTATGATGTACCCTTAACACTACACTTTTTAGTCAGTCCTACACAACACCTTAAGGGACTCAAAATTAGGTTTGTACTGTACAATGTACATATCGTTTACAATGCTTTATCGTTTCACGTACCGATAGTGTTAGGATTACCTTTATAAGCACATACTTTATAATAATTATGTTTAATTAAATACTGTATAGATTTTACCTGTGTTGTACTGATTTTATGTTCTCTCTTTATAACCTGATGATGCCAACTGTATTGGAAAAACGTTTCAATAAACAAGAAGTTACCCTACTACTGCCTGAGTATCCCCCCTCTATCACGCCGTGGTGTAGTGGATAAAAGAGCATGGACACTGACTGTCGGTGGTTCAAGTCTGTCTGGGAGTATACAAATTTATACTATATATACTGTATATATATATATATATATATCCCACACCCAGGATTGAACCACAGACAGTCAAGACGAGAGTCCATGGTTTAACCCACTATACCATGGCTCGGAAATGGAGAAATCCAACTTTAGAGGTAATATTCCATTCCATATCAAGTCGTAGAACCCATTTTCCAGAATACACATGCAAGGGATTTTTACAACACCCCAATTCGGGTTGAATTGATTTAATTATATTCTCATTCAGGCAATAATTCTTACAAAGCTGGGTTTCTCCATCTATATATAGATAGGAAATGGTTAACTATTCTTTATCACGCTGTGGTGCAGTGAATGGGTAGGTGGTTCGACCCTGGGTAAGGGTAAAAATATGTATTCATATAAGTCACGTGTATTTGTGAGAGATACTTCATATTGATGTAACCCTCGTGCTTGCCTGGAGAAGAACTGAATGAAATCAAATCAACCCGAGTTGTTTATGAATAGTTGTAAAAAACCCTTGTATGTGTATTCTGGAAAATGGGTCCTACGACTTTGTATGAAATAGAATATCCTCCATAGGTGGATTTTTCCATCTCCTAAATAATTCTAGGAAATAGTAAAACATCTTTTATCACGACGTGGTGGAGTTGTTTAAAGCATGGACTCTCGTCCTGAATGCCCGTGTATCAATTTTTTCAGCATGATTGTGCAATATTTAGTGGTGGCTCAATGTGTCTGAAGTTTCTGCTATAGTCTCTTCGTTGTAAGTAGGCGAGAAATCATGACCTCTATCCTCTGTAACTCAAAAAGGGCTAGAGCAAATTGGCTGTAAATTCCCACATCTATTATTTGACTGACTCCTCCCAAAGGGTAGAAATATTAGCTTGATTACTTTAGTAGTGTTTGAGTTACAAAGGTTAGAGGTAATTATTTCTCGCCTACTTATAGCGAATAGACTATAGCCCGTTTCTGAGTGTCACACCATATGCCTTGGTTCTGGGATGTTGAGCAGAGCAGAGTTTTGACGTCAAGCATTCTCTTTCTCTTCCACAAATGTCGAAAAACCGTGGCTTTTATCTAGTTGGCTTGGAGGACGCCAGCCGAGGGAACAAACTCCCCTCCTCCGGCCAAGTGCTCAGCGTTTTCATCCACCATGCAAGTCCCCCATAGAGGAAATGGACTCAGGTGCAGAATCTGTTGACCCCTGGACTTACAGAGGCCCTAGACTGCACCAAGATGAGCGACAGGATGGCTCCCTACGTCCTGACAGAGGTGGTCAAGAGCTTAGGCCATGATCCCGAGGAGTTGAACATCAGCCGATCCTCTGTAAAGCGTTACCGTGAGCTGTATCGTGCTGAGAAGTTGGCCGACCTCATGGAAGGATTTAAGGAGACTGGGGAACCATGTGTCGTTCACTGGGACGGGAAGGTCCTTCCTTCCCTCCTGGATTCCGGAGAGAGAGTTGACAGACTCCCCGTGCTAATCACGTCAATTACCAGTGGTGAGACCCAGCTCCTCGGAGTTCCCAACCTGGATTCTGGCACTGGGGACCAGCAGGCGAATGCCGTCTACGCCCTCCTTCAGGAATGGGATCTAGAGAACAAGGTCGTGGGAATGTCATTCGACACGATGGCTGCAAATACTGGGCGCCATTCCAGGGCCTGCGTCCTCCTGGAGCGGAAGCTGGGTCGGGGGATGCTTTACTTCGCCTGCCGGCACTATGTTCTGGAGGTGATCATGGGAGCTGTCTTCGGAGCATGCGCGGGGCCCTCCTCCGGACAAAACATTCAAGTGTTCCGCCGTTTTCAAAAGCACTGGAACCTCCTTAACAAGAAGCAGTTACGAACAGGATGGGACTCGGAGGAGACTCGCCCGTTCATCGAGGAGGAAAGGATGGCACTCTTGGACTTCGCCTCTTCCGAACTGTCCACCAAGTCGTTCAGGGATGACTACCGAGAGTTCCTGGAGCTGGGAGTCTTTTTTTGTTTTTTTGTTTTTTTTCTATATTCCAACTACTCCCTCTCGGGCATAGGCTGAGAGCCTGCACACTCAACCACTGAACACGGTGAGGCCCGTGAGGTCTTGTTCCAGTCTAGGGAGTGAGACATGCAAAGCACCCCAGCTCGAAGCAATCCCATCTCTGAAGCTGCTCTGCCTCCGCGCTTCACAGTCTCACTCCCCAGTCTCAGACCCTCACTCTCAGAATGCCACCTATTGAGCAATTAACTCACTAGGCATTGCCCCCCCTGTAGCATATTTTGAATATGGGAATATTCATACAGTGCTATTTAATCAGGGAACAATGAGGGTATTTTTTTGTTGGCATTTCGGTGTGCTGTGATAATGCACTGAAACTAGGTACAGCACAAATTCCATCCCAATAATATTTTCCCATTGACATATTGGGATTCGAACCTGGGTCCATTGGATTACCAGTCCAGTGGTAAGACCACTCTGCCACACCTCCCCTACCTGGGAGGGTCTGTCCCTGGAATTTCCTTCAATGCACCAGGCCTGATGGGGCCAAAATCCTGTACAGCTTGAAGATATGGATGTTTCAGGACCAACTCCACAACCTGACGAATCGGGAGGCGAAATGCCGTCACGGTATACATGATGCCATGGTTCACCGCTTCACTCACTGCTGCTGTTCCTAGGACTGACCTGGAACTTTTGCAGAAGCTGCGGACCTACCCTGACCCCCAGATCGCGTAGGTGTCTTCGGCCAATCTGGAGAACCACCTGTGGTACCTATAGGAGGAGCTACTGTGCTTAGCCTTCTTCGACGAGGAGGTTCCACCTGAGACAAAGAGGGCAATGGTTCAAGCCATGAGGGAAGAGGAGGACAACGATGATGATGACATCCCGAAGTGGAACAAAGTCGGGAAGGGGAATCTTCCGACGCTGGAGTCCCTGACAACACTTCACTTCAGGAGGCTATTCCAGAAGTTGGGACTTGAGACGGACTTCGTGGATGAGGCTCCGCGTGCGTGGAGCAACTGCGAGGGCTACACCATCGCCGAGCAGCACATCAACAACATCGCGGTGGTGAACGACCACGCCGAGCGGGGTGTGGCCCTGATACAGGAGTAAAACGGAAGGCACACCGCCAAGGAAGACCAGCTCCAGTACCTCCTAGAAAGCCATCCTGACAACTGGGCGACAATGAGTGACTGTCAAGCATGAGACCTTTGCCTTCGAGTGTCTAATACCCAGAGGGGTTCTTCTAGTCTAGGGGGGACCCAGACGCCGTCAGTGTTGGAACTTCAGACTCCTTGAGCCACCTCTAAATATTCTTCAATCCAGCTGAAATTTCGCTCATAACACTTCTCAATTAAAGGTCTCAAATAAGACCTGGGGAGCAGTAATATTCGGAAAACAATTCTAACCCCTACTCTACTTGGACCACCCTAATATATATATATTATAGTATACGGAATAGGCCTACATATTAGTTGGCCTATGTATTTCCTTTTGTGTTGCTTTCTTGCAAAAAAAAAAGAAAAAAAGAAAACAGAAGAAGAAGTAATATTAAAATTGTCCTATATGTATTAAGGAAGAAGGGAAATCCTACTTGTAGAATGTATTTCAATTCATGCACATGTCGCAGGATACATATTCCAGAATACCATACAGGGATTTTTACAAGATTAGTCATGTAACTCGGGTTATAGAGATTTCATTTTAATGTTCGCCCAGCCAAACACGAGAGTCATTGATATCAAGTATATCTCACAAATACACGTGAGCTAATAAATGTCTAAATACTCCCAGCCGGGATCGAACCTCCGACATTCAGAACGAGTGTCCAAGCTGTATGGTATCCTGGAATATGGATCCTGCGCCTTGTGCATGAATTGAAATACAGTCTCCAAGTAGGATTTCCCTTCTTCCTTAATATACAGTATATCGGAAAAGGTTAATATTTATTTATCACACCATGGTGTAGTGGGTTAAAAGCTTGGACACTCGTTCTGAATGTGGGAGGTTCGATCCCGGCTGGTAGTATTTAAACATTTATTAGCTCACGTGTATTTGTGAGATATACTTGCTATATATATATATATATATATATATATATATATATATATATATATATATATATATATATATATATATATATATATATATACTGTATATATAAACGTACATATGCCATAATTATGTGATAACCACCCTTCTTCTTCTCTTTCACACACACACACACGCACACACACACACACACAGCAACCATCCTTCAATTCCTCACAGCCCCCGAGCAGACAAAATTCTCCCTCCTAGGTCCCCTGAGTAAACATTTTCCGTGGGCCGGGTTGGTAACGATGTAATGAGGCATGAACAGAAGTGGGATGAGAGGGTTGGGCTTGGTATTGATAAGCTTCTCCGTTGATGTATTCCTTGCCTGGGCAGGTTTCTTGTGCAGTATAAAGTTGGGTATTATATGACGCTCGTGGGTCGCTGCCTCGGTGCTGCTGGTGGGGAGGGAGGGAGGGAGGGAAGGAGCTGGGAGAGGGCCTGGGATACTACTTCTCTCTTCGGGATGGGGTACATAGAAATAAGGGATGGGAGTGGGAGTTGTGGGATAGGGGGCGCACTCCTCTCACTGGGATTTGGTACATACAGTAGATGTAAGGGATGGTGGATAGGGGACGTACTCCTATCTCCACAAAGGGGTACATAGAAATAAGGGATGGGGAAGGGAGTTGTGGGATAGAAGGCCTACAACTCTCTGAGGAATGAGGAACATTCATAGAAATAAGGGATGGGACAGGAAGTTGTGGGCAATGAAAAAAGGGTGCTTGGATGGGTTCTGGAAAAGGAGACTTGAAACAAAATGGTTGACATGGGATTGAAGGATAAACAACTTATACTAAGGATGGTGTGATTAAATCATATAGGAAGACAAACACCAACAGACCTAATGGTCCTTACTAAGCTACTTTAAAAAAAATGCCACAGCAATCTACTGAAGGGCGTGAGGTCCACACAAATATTAACGATATTGATATGGTCATATTACTCGGGCACACATTCATAGCAAGGTATAATATTTGGGCAATCTTTTAACCCGTACAGCCCCAGCGACGCGCCTGACGCGTCGGCGATGTATGTAACGCACAGCCCCAGAGACGCGCCTGGCGCGTCACCCTAATTGCGCCGACCGTAACCTCAGGTGTAGCCACTCAAGAGGGCTCAGATTTGTATGGGAACTGTGTACGTATCCCACGCAACCGTGCCGATGGTTGAAAACTCTCAAAGTCCACGTGCGTGCGCGCAAGCGCGCAATAACCTGTTTTTTTGGGATAATTGCCTTCAATTTTTTACTCTTATAAAATCCATTTTCGGGGGCTCTGTAGGACCATTTTTTAAGCTTTTTGAGCGGTTTTTCGTGGTTTTTCCTTCATTCCTAACCCATTCGCTATTGTTTCTGGAATAAAACCATTTTTTGAAAACCGGCCGGGTTCTGGTGCGCAAACATTACAAAACTAGCCGGGGCTCCACGGGTTAATGCCTGGACTGCGTGAAACTACAAAATTTCTAGGCAATTTGTTCCATAAGTTGATTGTTCTGTTGAAAAGCAGGGCTTCGCTGCATATGAATAAACCGCCTTTCCGTCAATTTTGTAACCGTTACTTCTGGTGTAATTTAAGTGATCTATTGTGAATTACTTACTTAGGTCTATGATCTCTTGGCCTTTTATAATGTTAATAACTTGGATTAGGTCCCTCTCTTATTATGCAGTTTGTCAAGGTAAATAGTTGTAACTCTTTTAATCGTTCCTTATTTGGGGTTTTTCTTAGTCGGAGAATAATTGTAGTTACCCTCCACTGTACTCTCTCCAGTTTTTCAATGTACTTTTTATAGTATGGCGACCAAAACTGAATATAATATTGCAAATGAGGATGACCTAATGAAATATATAAAATTGTATAATTTTTTTTGGAAATACAGTATATTCAAAAGATATCCCGATGAAGTCATAATCATATTTTTTTTTTTTTTACAACTTCAGCACATTGTTGGGCAGGTTATATAAATCGCTTGTTATAGTTACGCCAAGATCAGTTTCTTAATTTCGCTCATGAGTTAAATTCCATTGATCAAATAGTTTGATTTTACATTGTTACTATCATGTGAAGCACTTTGCATTTATCTATATTGAATTTCGTTTGACATGACTGTGCCAAGTTTGATAGCTTGCATATATCATTCTAAATCTCTTGTACATACAAGAGATTCAGAATGATATAGACAATGAAAAATTTACTTTGTTTACAATTATTGTGTCATCAGCGAATTTTGAGATTCTACATGATAGTCTCTCATCAATATCGTTAATATAAATAAGAAATATAATTGGATAGAGAACAGAAACTTGTGGTACACCGCTTGTAATGATTATCCAATTTGAAGCCTTGCCATTTATTGCTATTCATTGCTTTTGCTTAGTTGGCCAATCAATTATCCAATTAAGAACAGACCCGCAAATACCGAGAGGTTAAAATTTTACTATCAGTCTGATGCAGGGCACTTTATCAAATACTTTTTTGAAAATCAAGGTAGGCGATGTCAACTGCTTGATTTTCGCGTTATTCAATAAAGATATCATGGAAAACGTTAAGGAGGTTTGTCAGACATTAGCGCTTAATAGGAAACCATGCTGTGAGTCCTTAATAAGGTTGTTAGTTTCTAAATGGCATTTACTTTTTGGCATACACTATTTTGAAAACCATGCTGTGAGTCCTTAATAAGGTTGTTAGTTTCTAAATGGCATATACTTTTTGGCATACAATATTTTGAAAACCATGCTGTGAGTCCTTAATAAGGTTGTTAGTTTCTAAATGGCATATACTTTTGGCATACACTATTTTGAAAACCATGCTGTGAGTCCTTAATAAGGTTGTTAGTTTCTAAATGGCATATACTTTTTGGCATACAATATTTTGAAAACCATGCTGTGAGTCCTTAATAAGGTTGTTAGTTTATAAATGGCATATCATTTTTGGCATACAATATTTTGAAAACCATGCTGTGAGTCCTTAATAAGGTTGTTAGTTTATAAATGGCATATCATTTTTGGCATACAATATTTTGAAAACCATGCTGTGAGTCCTTAATAAGGTTGTTAGTTTCTAAATAGCATACCATTTTTTGTTCGAACTATTGTTTCGAGTAGCTGCATATAATTGAGGTAAGGCTTATTGGGCGATAGTTGCCTGCCAGAGCGTTATATATTTGTTTAATAAAGGATGTTACATTACCTAATTTCTATTCCTTGGGAACTTTATTGTTTGCTATTAATTTGTTAAAGAGAAGGGTTAGTGGTTTTTATATATATTTTTTTTATTTCTTTAATCAATTCTGGCGAAAATGTTTCGGGTCCAGGGGATTTATTTTATTTTAGTTTTGGTGTGGCATTGGAGAATTCTGTGTCTGTAATTTCAATTTTGCATATAGCATTGATGTTGATTATTTGAACTGGTAGAATAAAAGGACCAGATAAACTCAAGAAACACCAACGCAAAAACATTATTGAGAGTATTGCTCATTTGAATTTCATCATCAATTTGTTCATCTCTTAATGTAAGCGGTGTTCATGTCGATGATGAAAATCATCAAAGAATAGAAAACAAAATGGTCAATATAAAGATGATGTAATTAAATTGCTAAAAAATCGTTTCGATTGTTTTTATCTAGTTTAGAGTTGTGTAAGGGAGTTTTGATGTGTGATAATACTAGGAAATGCATATTTACCCATTACACAACAATCTAAAGACACGCCCCTCCACTCGCAAAAAATTACTATTTGGCCATAACCGTTTGCCGTGGGATACAAAATATGTTGAGGGGGGGGGGGGCTAGGCCCCCCCCCCTGGATTTATTGAAATTGTCATATATTTAAACAGTAAGAGGCAAAAACCAAATTTTCCCCAACGCTTCTTCTTCTTCTTCTTCTTCGCGGCGGATGTAAACAAAGCCACCCGCCTCTTGCGAGGTAGGCGATATAGAGGATACCTTGTTTTTTTTTCAGGATCAGTAATACATATTTACGGGCATTTAGACACATGTAGGAATGGAATACATGGTATTAGAAACCTGTAGGCCACGATAAAATCGATGTATGAATTTAATGATATCATCTTTATATTGTCCGACAACATTTCTGATCCATTAACTCTCCTTTATAACAAAACAATAAAGAGTGATATCGTACCAGACGAATGGAAACTAGTTAACCCACTGGATCCCAGCGCCACAGCGTATGCGTCTGCAATGTATGGAATACTAAACCCCAGCGCCACATACATTGCATCCGCTACTTCAAAATGATTTACTCTTGTCCTATGGTAGCTAGAGGCTTGAAGATGGTATGGGAAACTACCTTATGATGTTGCCGAACAGTGGCGGTACGCGGCAATCCCCTATCCCATCCACGCGGGTGAGTAAGGGCGGATGGGGAAAGCCAGTTTACCCACTTATCCCACCGCCAATTTTGTGCTTATTTATTCTTATCCTATGGTAGCTAGAGGGCTCAAATTCATATGGGATATACCTTATGATGTTGCCCAACAGTGGCAATACTTATCAATTGGCAATACCCAAGTCCCGCCGCAGTGGGGAGTGGGGAGAGAGAGCGCGGGAGTGGAAGGACTGGGCTGCCCCCCACCTCCCGCCCGGCCCAGTTGCCTTGTTTACATCGTGAGTTTTGGATGTACCTCGTCGCCTCGCTATGTTTATCGCTCCCCTAACGCTTCTCATAACATAGTTGACTCCCCACCAAGTGGGGAAGAGGAGGACGAGGATGACCCAGACCCCACAGCATTCCTCAAAATTCCGCCAGGTCATGGTAGGGGTAAGAAGAGACGAGATAGTGTGTCATGCTGCTACGTACACAGCAAGTTTATGTGTACACTGGACCTCCCCAACTCCCCCTGCCTTCACCACCACCTCCCCTGTCTCCCCACTAAGAATATGTCAAAACCCATATTTCTAAGTCAAAAGTGCCTAAAGCAATGTGTAACACTCATATTCTAACTATAAAATGTACGGTAAAGTATAAAATCAATAAACAGAGTACATGAGAGAGGCATAATAAAAGTGAGAGTGAGTGAAGGGGAAGTCGGGTGTCAGTCAGCTGGCAGTGTGTACGTGCGTGAGTCCATGAACAAGATGGCCGCGAACCCGCCAGTCGTCATGGTAACCAGGACGCGCGCGAGGCTTGCCACTCCCTCGACACTTATGAAACTTGAATCTATGCACTTATCACACTGTAACTTCACTTACAATGACAATATGTGATACATGTTGCTAATATCCGAACTATGAAGGCACACATGATGCTCGGGTGGTGTAAATAACCGTCACTCAAAAACTGGACGCATTGTACATCTGCCATGCTGTCGGGCGGGAAGCTTGAAGACTGCCCGGCATCAGCTGATGGCTGAGGCTGCCCCCCCCCCCCCCCCCATAGGACCACAAAATTACCGAGGTGAGTGTTTTGTGTGTGTTATTCTTCATTTCTCACCTATTTACGCAAAAAAAATGCTCGTCTCTCAGTGTACATTTAATCTAAACTAGCTGGGGTTCAGTGGGTTAAGGGGAGATGGGCTTATTTATTTGCTCATATATACAGTATATCTTTTTAATATTTTTCTAGTTTCATCCTTAGACCTCCATCAAACTTAAAAAAAAAAAAAACATCTATTAGATCCCCCTTCAAGATTAAATTGTACATATTTCGGTGAAAAAATTTCCCGGCCAAAGGCCGGTTCTTCCAATATTACAGGAACAAAATTGACACCTAATTAGCACGAAAGATCTTAATATTGACAAAGAAATGAGGTGAAAGGTCTTAAAATCTAAAAACTAATGGGGCAAACATCTTAAAATCTGAAAAATAATGGCGCTTAACATGAGGGAGAAGGGGATTTAGAAAAACGACCAATCTCCCCTTAATGTAACACCCATTTAAAATAAAATATGAAACATATTCCTACCTAGTAACTATCATCATATCAGCTCGACTTCTATTATAAATTATGTAAATCACTTGAAACAATTACTAGAGACGAAATAGTAAATCGTCTAGAGGAAAAGTACATTATAAGAGATTCACAGCACGGTTTCCGAAACAAGCATTCATGCGTAACAAATCTCCTTGACTGTATTTATGATATTTTCAACAAGTACAGTGAAGTTTAAGCAGTTGACTTGGTCTACATTGACTTTCAGAAGGCCTTTGACAATGTTCCCCAAATGTCTCCTAATAAAACTAAAGGTTCATTGTATACAAGGGGGCGTGCTCCATTGGATAGAACACTGGCTAACTGGGCGAATGCAATGAGTCGTAATAAACAGTAAATTATCAATACAATATCAATCTTGGTAATTGCTCTAACATCCACTTTAAAGTTACGAATAATATAATCTTTAAAACCATCTTCAGTCACATACTTAACATGTTTCTGATATTCATCAGCTATATCGCCTTTTGACTGGGTTGTAAAATTAAAATGTTTGCTGATGATCTTAAAGTATACCTTCACTTTTCCCTGCCCTCAGATCCTGGGTATGTGTTGGCGGATCTCCAGCGCGACATCGACTTATTAAATGAGATCTCCTTGTCTTGGGGTCTCAAATTCTCTATTGAAAAGTGTGTCCATATAAGATTCTCCCGATCCCGTGCAAACGATGCTGCCCATGACCTATACACACTAGGAGGTGTGCCCATTAAACGCTCCACTTATCACAAGAATCTGGGTGTTACAGTTGACTCTGACTTAAAATTTCACCAACACACCAGACTAACTGTAGCTAAGGCCGGAGGAGTCGCATCAAACCTACTTAAGTCTACCATTTGTCGTTCTGCTCAATTTATGACTACATTATTTACAAGTGATGTTCGCCCTATTATTGATTTTGCTTCTCCAGTTTGGAATACAGGTTATATTGGTGATGTCAAACTGATTGAATCTGTGCAACGTAGGTGGTCCAAGCAGGTCCATGGTCTTAACCAGCTCTCCTACTCTGACAGACTCAATAACCTAACTCTGTATTCAGCTAAGGGTAGACTGTTACGGTGCGATTTGATCTACTGTTACCAAGTTTTCCATGGTCTCTCCTCTGTTAAACCTGAAGATCTCTTTGTCCTTTCTCCCAGTGTTGGCCGCACAAGAGGCCACAGATTCATAATTCAAATGCAACATTCTCAGGTTGATGCCCGCAGAAGATTTTTTTCTTGCCGTGTTGTCCAGCAGTGGAATTCTCTTCCTGACCATGTAGTTGATGCTCCCTCTTTTAACTCATTTAAATCCAGATTCCACGATGCTTTACGAGACTCCTTGTTCAACTTTATTAATACTTGATATACAAATCAACCCCACCTCCTTTCCCCATTGTCCCTTAAAGCTGTAAGCCCATGTTAGTCCTTATCTAGTATTTTATTAATTGAACTCATGAACTTCTTTTTAAACTAACTCTTGTGTAAGGTACACTAAATGAGTCAACCATTACTGTTATTTTTCTTTTGGTCTGTTAATTTGCACGTTTGACTGGCGTACCCGACTATTGTTTTGGGCCACACCCCTCCCTCCAGTCAGAATTTTGGCTGGACGCCGGATCGGGTGGCCCCACCAGGTAAGATAACCAGGTAAGCTAACCACACGGCCGATAAAGACATCAGCACACCCCTTTACCCCTCTAAGTGTACCCTCACTACCTTTTTTCTCTCCTCTAACTCATTTGAAAGATTTTACAAAACCTTGTTTATATAGTCTGTTCTTACTACTTTTGCTCTGCACTAGATTCCATCGGTCCTGTGTAGGGTTGTCACAGATGTTGATCTTGGCCTGTACGGTGATGGTGCCGCCGTGACGTGCCTGGATGCCAGACGCTGTAGTTGTTTGCTAACAGCTCCAGTACGAGGGTCCTTAACTCCTGTCTTCTCTTAAATCCTCTATGTTACCTTCCACGATGTTTCCCTGCGTCGTATCACCAATGTCGTCGCCTACAGCAGCTCCCGCGTAGCTCATCCCATGGTGTCCTTGATGGTGACGATTCCTCACATCCCGCATCTCTCTCCCATGTACACTCACTCATAACAGAAAGGTACCCCCCTGTAGCGAGAGATCTAAGGCCTCACACTATTTAGTTGTGGTAACACTGGCCCTGAACCATCGACGTCACGAAAAGGAGATAATTAGCAAAACTACTCTCAAAATGAACTGAAGCATTGCTTCGTTCACATCACCTCCCTACTCCCTCACACAGTTCACAGTCGCCACTCCTTTTCGTGACGTCGATGGTTCAGGGCCAGTGTTACCCCAAGTAAATAGCGTGAGGCCTTAGATATCTCACTCAAGGGGGTACCTTTCTTTTATGAGTGAGTGTACTTCACCAAACCTTTGTTCATCACGGCCAGGAGATGATGTTTCAGCTGCAGCACTGGTTTTGGATTTTCTTATTGTTTCATTCATATCGCTAACATGACGTGCCGATCTTTCTTCAATAGAGTCCAATTCCACTTCATTTTCTCCCGAATTTAGCAAATTGTGTCTAAAAGGGAGCACATCATCGATATTATTCTCTGGGCGTACCACATCTCTACCAGCATCCTCCATCCCTGAAACTGCGGCTGAAAACTTTTGCTTCACTTCCACCAACTCAAGTTTCATTTCCCTTACCGTGTCAGCGATGTTGAAAACTTCCGTTTTAATGTCCAGAATGTTTGGGATCATTTAATTTAGCTTCCTAATTTCCTCAGACAGGTTGTTTATTATAGGAGCGATTATTTCGAGACCAAGGGGAGGCATATTTTTATGCGAATCCGTCACAAACTTGATCTTTCTCCGAGATTCACACAGACTACCATGAAATTGAAGCACATTGTTCCATACCCCATGCTTTTTATCTGGACCTCGTCTCCAAGTAATGTCCTCTTTCAAAAGGTTATATAACTCAACCTTAGCGGATGCTATATCTTCGTGAGAATAAAAACTGAAAACATTAAAGTAATAAACAATATCCTCCAACGATTTTGGGTTCTCATAATCCTCTTTTGCAGAGTTGATGAAGCATAACAGACTGTTTATTATAGGTTTGATTATGAGTGGTTCGTTTGCCATATTGACGTCATTCGTTGCCATGGCAACACACTTCGAAAAAAAAAAAAAAGAGAATTGTCACTGGCACAAATTTACTGTTTATGTTTGAGAGACAATGTACATGTAAATAGATAGTCTACTTAACAGTAATTATTTTAAAAGAATTGCCTTCGTAAACTATATCACCGTATAAATCCTTGATGTGGTAGTGCCGGGTTTCAAAACTGAGTTCACTGACCGCCATGTTTGATCCCCACAACTAAGCGCTGGCAGACACTTTCATTTTTGACACTCATTTGAGCACTATGGTGTCAGTTATCGAATTTTAGTGACCATCAGTCAATGTATCACCACTTCATAGATTAGTAACTGTATTCATACCACCGAAGATTAGCGAATTATGTTGCATATCCAGAGTTTGATAGGAGAGCTTCTCATGCTGTTTACACTAACATGCACATGCGTAGTGATGTAGTAGTAGTAGTATAGCCCTGTAAAACAAGGGCGTGTGGGCATCTGTACATATATAGATGTTGTGTGATGATTTACTGCACATAAATATTGGCTGTGAGATGTGACACGTAACAATAAGGAAATGGATACTCAAAACGGTAGCAAGTTATGACGTAGTACGACAGTCATAAGGAGGTGAGAGGCTATATATGTTCTGAAGGTCCAGGCCAACAACTGTGAGATGAGCTACGGTTGGCCACATGCATTAACATCCACTCCATGATTTATGTATGGAAGGAAACATGGTATGGTTGCCTACATGAATATTTTTCTATAAATTCTTTAATCGGTCACATTGTTCATTGAAGATATGGAGGAAGTGGAGGAGATGAGCAAGGTGTTTAAGGAAGAGGTCTGTGCAGCATGTGAGGAGGTGTGTGGAGCGAGGAGAAGAGGGAGCGGAGTGAAAGATACAGCATGGTGGACAGAAGAGGTAAAAATAGCTGTGGAAGACAAGAAGAAAGCGTATAGAGAGTGGTTGGGTAGTAGAGGGAATGAAGATTTTGAGAGGCAGAAACGAGCGAGATACGTGGAGAGAAAGAGAGTGGTAAAGAGAGTAGTGAAGGAAAGCAAGAGAAGAGTAGATGAGGAATTTGGAAGGAATCTTGAGTGTAAAATGGAGGGAGTGTAAGAAACTGTACCGGAAAGAAGTCAAGAAAATTAGGGAAGGTAGCAAGGGAAACAGTAAAGGTGTGAAAGACAAGAATGGGAAAATGCTAGCCGAGAAGCAAGAGAGAGTCGAAAGATGGAGGGAGTACTTCAACGAGTTGCTAAATGTAAGGAATGAAGAGCCAGCAAACATAGTTGGATATGGTATGGGAGGGAGAAGAAGAGAAGTAGTGGAGGAGGAGGTGGGGATCAGGAGGTCAGAAGTGTGGGAAGACATGAAAAGAGTAAAGTTGGGGAAAGCACCAGGAACAGATGGAGTGTGTGGGGAAATGTTGAGGTATGGTGGTGAGATAGTGATCGAATGGGTATGGAAAATGTGCAAACTAGCATGGGAGAATGGGAGTGCACCCGATGACTGGAAGATTGGCATAATAGTCCCCCTATATAAGGGCAAAGGGGAAAGAGCAGTGTGTGGTAACCACCGAGGAATATGTCTTCTAAGCGTAGTAGGGAAGGTGTACAGTAGGGTAGTGATTGTGAGAGTGAGAACAGAGAAATGGATAGGCAACGAGCAGGGAAGTTTTAGGAAGGGAAGAGGATGTGTAGATCAGATTTTTACTCTGAATTGTGTTGTGGAGAAATATATGGAGAAGCAACAAAAGGTGTATGTTGCCTTTATGGACTTGGAGAAGGCCTATGACAGTGGATAGAGAAGGTATGTGGAAAGTACTTAGAATATATGGAGTAGATGGCAAGTTGCTGAAAGCAGTGAAGAGCATGTATGAGTGGAGAACGAGCAGAGCGAGTTCTTTGACCTGAATGTTGGGTTGAAACAGGAGTATCTGATGTCCTCGTGGTTGTTTACTGTATATATGGATGGAGTCATGAAAGAAATACTAGGAAGAGCAGTGGTTGTTGGTGTATCACTGAAAAAGGAGGGAAATGAGTGGAAGCTGCCTATACTGCTGTTTACGGATGATACAGTTCTGATGAGCGATAATAAATGGGAGTTGCAGGGTCTGGTAAATGAGTTTGGAACAGTGTATGAAAAACGGAATTTGAAGGTAAATGCGGGGAAGAGCAAGGTTATGGTCTTCGAAAGGGGTGAAGTCACAAAGTGTGAGGTGAAGTTAAACGGTCAGGCTATGAAGATCGTCAGCTCTTTTAAGTATCTGGGCAGTGTGTTGAGTAAAAAGTGAACTATGGATGAAGAAGTGCGGGAGAGGGTACAACAAGGGAAGAGGGTTGTAGGAATGCTGAAAGCAGTAACAAGAAATAGGGTGGTCAGTACGGAAGTGAAGAAGTCCTTGCATGACAGTGTGGTAATCTCGACACTGACTTACGGAAGCGAAGCATGGACGTTTGAGAAGAGACTCAGGCCAAGAGTGAGATGGGTGGAAATGAGTTATTTGAGAATTTTAATAGTGCGTGCGGAGTTACATGGAGGGATAGACAGACGAATGAGGAAGTAAGAAGGAGGTGTGGTGTAGAGGTAGATATGCTGGAAAGTGTGAATAGGAACACCTTGAGATGGTTCGGCCATATGGAACGTATTGGAAGCGAGAGAATGACTAAAAAAGTGTAGGAGAGCGAGGTGGAAGGACAGAGAGGGAGAGGTAGACCGAAAGAGAGGTGGAAGGATGGAGTGAGGAAGTATATGAATGAAGGCGGTGCTGGTTGGGAGGAAGGGCGTTGACTGACTGGGGACAGAGGTGCATGGGGGCTGTTCGTTCGTGGCCACCCCTTCGGGAATCACGGCGTCAGGCAATAGATAGATAGATTGTTCATCTACAGGATGTAAAAATATGCTACAGGATGTCAAAATATACTTCCAGTTAAATCATACTATTTTTGCTTTTATACATACAATCCTGGAGTGTAAGCAAATTCCTGTGTCCAACTGTACAGTAAATGAGAACAAGGCCGGGGAAAGATGGTGTATATGAAACCTGAACTGTGGGAAGATGGGGACATGGGGTATTATGAAATCTGGACTGTGGAAAGATGGGGTACAGAAAATATGGACTGTGGGATCATGGGGAAAATATAACCTAGACTGTAGGAAGATGGAGTACATAAAACATTGACTGTGGGAAGATGGGTTACAGAAAATATGGACTGTGGGAAGATGGAGTACATAAAACATTGACTGTGGGAAGATTGGTTACAGAAAATATGGACTGTGGGAAGATGGAGTACATAAAATATTGACTGTGGGAAGATGGGTTACAGAAAATATGGACTGTGGGAAGATGGGAAGATCGTAGGCACCAATTAAAATCGAGCAGTGCAGTAGCCTACCCCGGAGAAGCCTTATAGGCATGTGATAAGGAATTGATGGAACTCCTGTTTCATTTGTCTCGTTTCCTTCACTGTTTATTTTTTCTCACTTTAACTATCACAAAAACCTCCTCTACTTATAATCAGGGGTGTTAGAGATATTTTGGTTCAGATTCTTCCTAGAGCACCAAATATGGCCTGGATGCTGCCCATACCATATACTATATCAATAAGTGATGGGTTCCACGATGTACCCCACGGGGAGGCCATATCGACAAAATCCAATATGGCCGACACCAAAAAATAAATAAAAATAAATAAATAAAAGAGTTAGAATCATAAATTATAACCATTGTTTATGGGTTTTCGGGGTCGGATAACCTTATTCCGATGTTATTTCAATTATTCGAGGTCAAGTTTACCCCTCGAAGTTACCACAAAGGTAATTTGGGGGTCAAATCCAGTGTTTCGGGTGCACCCTCCCAGACTCCACCCCCCAAATAATATTTCCCCTTTTTAGCTGTACAAGTGCAGTACATGTCGCAAGAGTTTGACATCTCATCATTTGACATTTGCCCCTCATGATCACTAAACAAATCAGTAAAGATTATATTTTGGAACAACTTTTATTGAAATAATTCAGAGATAATAATTATCTGCAGTGCCAAAATGCTATATGCCCTTGTGTGCATTTAACTGATCAAAATACAAGGATCTGTTTAGCAACAACATACCAATAATTACTACTGCTACCTATGCATTTTGGTCTACGCTCTATGATGCCAGCAATAAGTTTTACTGGCTATCACCTCCGTTATCTAGGCACCCGACTTTGCATTTACAGAGGACCGTGCATCAGACACCAGTACGGTTGCATTTGCCCCGTGCATACCTTTAGGCAGCCGCAGTGCTATGCAATGTCACATGCCGCTGAAGCGTTGCTGAGAGTGGTCCACAGTGGTTGCCATGTACCGGTGCCATCTTTATGCCAGCCCCACTCACTGAATTCAGGAATTTCCTGCTAGACTGAGATGGCCAGACTCCAGAAGAAACTCGCCTGTAATAGCGCTCACTTTACATGCTGGAACAGTGTGTGCTGGCTTGGGTAGGGGGAATGCTTTCCGGTGGTGAAGAGGCAATTTCTGGCCACATTAGCACCAGCTGCACCGCACCCCTTGTTGTACTGTAGAAGTGTACATGTATATGACAAAGCATTCAATGCGCTGCATATGCGCAGACTCGAGACTGAAGAGGTCAGGGTTATGTGAGAGAACCACTTAGTCAATTTTATGTCAGCAGATGGTACACTGAATCCTTTAGCAACTCTTGTTTTGATACTCAATGGACAAATATTATTCTACTAGGTCTCTGCGCCATAATAATGCCAGGCTTTCATAAATAACAACATGTTTCACAACAAAATCAACGTAATAGCTAAGTAACTACGATAATAAAATAGAAATTTACTGTCAACTGAAAAAAAATATATATAGCTTGTCAGTAAGGTCCGGTATGCTTGTCCAGGCTGTCCAAGCTGTCTTCTTGCCACATTCAAGAAACTGTGGAGTCGTGTCACACCCTGATAGGATGTGGAAGAGGGGTAGTGCCAAGGACTTTGAAAGACCAAAGATCAGAGTAGATAGTATGGACTGGTATGTCATGATACTTTTTACCACTACCTAAACACACCCAGAGCTCCGATAGGCCGAGGATCTCGAAAAACCGGATTGCCAATACTATGACATTGTTGTCTCCTGTGCAAGCATAGGCTTTTGTTGCTGGGGTGGTAGGTATAGGAGAGTTTAATCCTTCTGGTACCATTGGGTTATGGTGAGCTGCCAATAATCAAAGGTATTAAAAGATTATGGAAAAAATCTATAAGATCATTGGGTATATTAAGAGTAATTTACATTATTAACTTATAAAATGGGCTTATTACTACCTAATATACCTTTACATGGGTAGATTGTTATGGATACTTTATATACCCTTTTCATACACATAGCTTTTTAGAGTGTTGTATTTCCGGTTCTTGGTGGTAGTTGTGGTCATAGCGGTGGTCTGTCGTTCTGGTCATGATGGTGGTGGTGGCAGGTGAGGTTAGTAGTTGTGGTTGTTGGTTCAGTTGGAGATGTGAGGTTAGCTAAAATTTAAAAAAAAATCATACTATCAAGACGGATTTTTATGATATATTTTTATTTTACTTCAAATATATTCCAAGTGAAACCATTTCTTAGTAAAATTCTAATCAAAAATTTTAATTATATTATAAGAATAGTGTCACCTAGAACAGTGTGTCTTCGGTCTAGTAGTCTATATAATAGTCCATTAACTATAAGTAGGCTAGAAAACCTGACCCCTGTCTACTGTAACTCATAAAGGGCTGGAGCAAATGGGCTGTACATTTCTACAGCTATTCCCTGGCTTGCTCATTCCAAGTAGTAAAAATAATAGCTTAACTATTGTAGTCGATTTGTAGCTATAAACATTTGTTGTCAAGATTTTTGGTCTAATAATAATGAATAGACTGTAGTACAAAGTAGTCCCAAAATGTTAGCAGAATAATGTCAGATATAATGCTCGTAGCATAACCCTTGAGCTATAGGTGTGAGTGGAGCTCTTAAGGGGATATTTGTATTTATTTGTTAATTTTCTTGATAGGGGATGCACGGAGAGGCACAGGCCGCCACACGTAGAGGCAATGGTGTCAGAAGGCGCCAATAGCTATCTCAATCTTGATGTTGTATTGTTCAAGTAATAGTATCATATTTAGGTAGTTTAGGATACGTGTTCGAGTGGTTGGGGCGATGCAGGACGTGGCGGTAGGCAGTGATGGACGTGGCGTTATAGCGAAGGACGTGACGGTATAGCGAAGGACGTGACGGTACGATGGGGATAGTGTGACTGAGGCTGGGACTCTCGGGGGGCGCGGCTTTAACATGCGGCACGGCCCTTGTTTTATCTGGTCGAGTACAGTAGCCAACACAAAATCGGCGATAGTGTGATACTGTGAGCGTGTGTTGGCGCCGTACTACAACCTGCGCCGAGTGTCTGCATCCTGGTATGCGTGTGATGGGAGGGGTCCGGCGCTAGCCACCAGCATGATGCCTGCATGCCAGCAGCAGTCATTGGCCTTTTCTTTTACATTTCACGAATGTCGTCGCATGAGGCTGTTTGATCCCGTCGACTATGCGTCTGACGCCGCTGCAGCACATGCACATCGCCGTCTGCGTGCCACTTGAGCTATGCATCCCGATAATCTCCACCACCCGCCGTACATCGGCTCCGACACACGGCATTTGTTAAGTTGTGGTGCGTCGGCACTAAAGTCGTCATACTGTGACAGCCCCTTAACCCGTGGAGCCTCACCCAAAAAGGTAACTTTACGTAACAGCCAGTCCCAGCCAATTTTGGATGTTTTTTTTTTATATATTTTCTAAAGCATAGAAAATGGTCATATGACATAAAACATGCATGGGAGTAATGCAAATATTCCTAGATTTTGGCCCTTGTCACTCTTTCGCCTCAGGGGTAGGCACTTGTAACAGGCAGTTTTGCCTTTTGTCTCCCATACCACGCCTTGGTGTAGTGGATTAAAAGCTTGGACACTCATTCTGAATGTCGGAGGTTCGATCCCGGCTGGGAGTATTTAAATGTATATATATATATAAACAGTTCCCCACCATTTTGTTTTCTCCTTCCTTCTATTCACCAACTTCCCCGGGAGAAACTACCCACTATTGACATCCATTCACGACTCAACTATTTTTGGCCGGGCAACCTCGACCCTCCTCCACACAACCATGTCAAAGGAGGGGACCATCCACTTTGGCCCGGGGGTGTAGAAGGACCGGGGGGAAATAATCATGGAGAAGAAGTACTGTATGATATATTGAGGAAGCACTGACGCACACACACACACACGCGTTCACTTGCACAGATACACATAGCTACACACACACACACACTCATAGACAACACAACCCAAATTCAAAACCGCCAGGGATAACGACCGAGGACCGAGGACAGCCATTAATGTAAATGTAGCTCCGACCAGAACCAAAAATGTGATTAAAGAACGTTCTCCGAGTTCTAAAACTGCAACTTTATAGGTTTTCTATGCAAACGCTCGTAGCATACGCAATAAATTTTCAGATTTAGAGGAACTAGTGTTTACAGAAAATTATGATGTGATTGGCATAACAGAATCTTGGCTCAATACAGAAGATAGAGACTTTTTAGCAGAGTATTCACTTCCCGGTTATGTAATGTTTGAGAACAGCCGAATAAATAAAAATGGAGGTGGCGTTTTATTTTATATCAAAGAAAGTCTTAACCCGACCCTCTTGTCAAAACCTCAAATTGTGAATGTCGACACATCTTTTGTGCTAATAAAGAATAATAAAGGTACAAAAATAATACTTGCATTAATATACAGACCTCCAGCTCAATCAGTGCAAACTGACCGAGAAATTTATGAACAAATTGCAGATGTAAGTAACTCACAAGATACCATATTTTTTGGCGACTTTAATTTACCTGTGACCAAGTGGGGCGATACTCTTACTTCACACTCCGGACATGACTTGTATGCGAACTTGCAAGAGAGTTCACTCTACCAATTTGTTCGATCGCCGACCCGTGGTAATAACGTTCTTGACCTTGTACTTGCAACAAAAGAAGAATTAATAGAGAATTTGAATGTTGGTGATGAATTCAGTAACAGCGACCATCGTACAATAACTTTCACTTTAAAGTTTACTAGTAACGAACCAAATAGCAGCATCGAAAAAGTCCCTAATTTCAAGAAAGCAAACTTTCATAAACTTAGAGCTATGTTTAAAGAAACTGACTGGATTTTTGTAATAACAATAACGACATAAATACATCTTGGGAATTATTCGAAACCACTTACCTAAAAGCAGTGCAGGACTGCATACCATCGAAAATACGGCATACAGGCCATAATAATAAGCCCAAATGGTGGAATAAAGATATTTCAAACTGTCTGCTTGCTAAAAAGCATGCTAATGATAGATTAAAATCCTTACAAAATGACGAAGAATGGGTGAAATTTGTAGAGCTACGACGCAAAGCCAAAAAGTTGATTAAGCAAAGTAAAAAGACCCTGGAGTTACATGTTGCGAATCAAAGTAAAACAAACCGGAAAGAATTCTATAGTTATATCAGAAAGAAAAAAGTAGTTACTTCAACTGTTGGACCGTTAGTCGATGAAACTGGAGAATACACCAAAGACGAAGTA
The DNA here is from genome assembly GCA_032716605.1 of Paralithodes platypus. Classification (NCBI taxonomy): domain Eukaryota; kingdom Metazoa; phylum Arthropoda; class Malacostraca; order Decapoda; family Lithodidae; genus Paralithodes; species Paralithodes platypus. The sequence continues at coordinate 18,074,799 of CM064495.1, forward strand.
CAAATGAGTAATGCCCTCAATACCTTCTTTGCATCAGTTTTTACAACGGAAGACCTCAGTGATATCCCTACACCATCGCCGATTCAGATTGATAATTCAGATGTTCTAAGCAATATCACCATTACAGAGAGAGAAGTATTGAATTGTTTAGATAAACTCAAGGTAAATAAAGGCCTGGACCTGATACAATCTCACCTAGAGTCCTAAAGGAAGCTAAGGATGAGCTCTCCAAACCACTGACATTGCTATTCAATAAATCCTTGCAGTCTGGAACTATGCCTGATCAGTGGAAGCTAGCCAACGTAACACCGATATTAAAAAAGGCAGCAAATCCCTACCCAGTAACTATCGTCCAATTAGCTTAACCTCAGTTGTATGTAAAATGCTAGAAACACTCATAAGAGACAGACTCGTAAATCACTTAGAGGAAAATAACATACTTAAAGATACTCAACACGGCTTTCGTAAAAAACGTTCCTGTTTAACAAACCTCTTAGACTTCTTCCACGATATCCTCAACCTCTACGATGAGAGTAAAGCTGTAGATATTATATACCTTGATTTTCAAAAGGCCTTTGACAAAGTTCCCCACAAACGTTTACTGCTAAAACTAAAAGCGCATGGAATACAAGACGGTGTGTTGAAATGGATAGAAAATTGGCTCAGCGACAGAAAGCAAAGAGTATTCATAAACGGTAAGGCATCTAAATGGACCAATGTAAGTAGCGGGGTACCCCAGGGATCGGTACTAGGACCAATTCTCTTTCTAATTTACATCAACGACATAGATGAGGGTCTCACCCTGTACAATCTCAAAATTTGCTGACGATACAAAAATTGCAAATAGCGTACTCTCAAAAGAACAAGTTGACGATATGCAACACAATCTAGATAAGTTGTCATGTTGGGCCCAAATTTGGCAAATGAGTTTCAATGCGGATAAATGTAAAGTACTACATATCGGATACCAAAATGAGAAAGCAAACTATTTGATGAATGGCACTCAGCTTAAGAATGTAAACAGAGAAACCGACCTGGGAGTAACAATATCGAGTAACCTAAAACCGAGTCAACAATGTTCAGAAGTTGTTAAGAAGGCAAACAAAATAATTGGCTTTATAGGCAGGTCATTTGAGCATAAATCCAAAGACGTTATCCTAACCCTTTACAATTTCCTTAGTCCGCTCTTTTCTGGAATACTGCGTTCAATGCTGGTGCCCTTATTACCAAAAAGATATAGACAAGCTAGAACGAGTTCAACGTAGAGTTACCAAAATTATACCTAGCCTAAAGAACAAACCATACGAGGAGCGTCTTAGAGAATTAAATCTATTTCCTTTAACCCAGCGCAGATTACGAGGCGACTTAATACAAGTGTTCAAAATCATCAAAGGCATCGACAATATGAACTGTAGTAAGTACTTCACTATCGACCAATCTAATTACACGCGGGGAAACGGTTGCAAAATTATTGGTAAATCTTTTAACTCCCACGAAGCTAAAAATTACTTCTTCAATCGAGTTGTCTACTTATGGAATGGGCATCCCCGAGATGTTATAGACTGCACATTCGTTGATTCATTTAAACTTCGCCTAGACAAATATCTCGCATCAAACCCGCGACTAACTGCGTTTGTAAATGAATAACTTTATTTTATCCTCCCCTCAGTTACTAACCCCTCTGTCCCCTACTAACTTCCTAATCCTGCCACTGACATTAGTTCCAGGACCGTAGTTTCCTTTCCATTGTTCCCTTACCCACTCTAAACCACTGTTTGAACAATAGATCCTCAGTGTTTTGGAGGACAAGCAGCCTAGAATGGTCACTAGACCTGTTGTTGCTTGATTTCTGAAATACACCAGGAACGAAAATTCCTGGGAGCGAAACTTCCACCCCCAGCAAGATCCCTCCCTCTTCCACTTCCATCCACATATTACACGTCTCGTTAATCAGAGTCTTCTAGATACAAACCACACTTCCTTACCCCCTGACATTCTTGAAGTACCCACTAAAGTATGTATTCCATTAAATACTAACCCTGCAGACTATAATACTCTCATCGTGTACAGGAACGAGGCGATCTGAAGACACCTCGCTCTCTCTACATTACGAAGGTATAGGTACGTACCCCATACTAACTACTTGTATCGAAATACCTCTGCTGACTTATATATATATGTTTAATTCTGATCAACCTACAGACGGCCATAACTGCAAACCATGTATTAGTGTATTAATGATATATATATATATATATATATGTTTAACTATGACAGCCCTCTAAGAAGAAGACAAGGAGGGAAGACACCCTTATCTCTACCTTACGACGGTACAAGTATGATTTATCTATGTAATTCTGATCAACATGCAGACGGCCATAACTGCAAACCATGCATTATTGTATTAATGATATATATATATATATATATGTTTAACTATGTATCGAAGTACCTCTGCTGATTTATATATGTTTAATTCTGATCAACCTACAGACGGCTATAACTGCAAACCATGTATTTTTGTATTAATGATATATATATATATATATATTTATGTTTCTAGTCTCTCAGTGGGGATCGAACCATCGACCATCAGGATGATAGCCGACGCTTTAATCAATTACACCACGGCAGTCTAAAAGACACTCAGCCGTCTATCCTATTTATGTTAGGGAGAAGGGAAACCCCCTAGGCGAATATATTTCTATTCAAACCTAGTTGTAGGATCCATATTTCCAGAATACCATACACGGATTTTTGAGTGTCCCGACGCAACTCGGGTAGAAATTGATTTCATTTAATTCTAACCAACAAAGCATGAGAGTTACAAATATTGAGAATATATCACAAATACACGTGAGCCACTAAATGTTTCTAGTCTCTCAGTGGGGATCGAACCATCGACCATCAGGATGATAGCCGACGCTTTAATCAATTCTCCCTAACATAAATAGGATAGAAGGCTGAGTGTCTTTTAGACTGCCGTGGTGTAATTGATTAAAGCGTCGGCTATCATCCTGATGGTCGATGGTTCGATCCCCACTGAGAGACTAGAAACATTTAGTGGCTCACGTGTATTTGTGATATATTCTCAATATTTGTAACTCTCATGCTTTGTGGGTTAGAATTAAATGAAATCAATTTCTACCCGAGTTGCGTCGGGAAACTAAAAAATCCGTGTATGGTATTCTGGAAATATGGATCCTACAACTAGGTTTGAATTGAAATATATTCGCCTAGGGGGTTTCCCTTCTCCCTAACATAAATAGGATAGAAGGCTGAGTGTCTTTTAGACTGCCGTGGTGTAATTGATTAAAGCTCCGGCTATCATCCTGATGGTCGATGGTTCGATCCCCACTGAGAAACTAGAAACATTTAGTGGCTCACGTGTATTTGTGATATATTCTCAATATATATTTATGTTTAACTATGACAGCCCTCTAAGAAGAAGACAAGGAGGGAAGACACCCCTTATCTCTACCTTACGACGGTACAAGTATGATTTATGTATGTAATTCTGATCAACATGCAGACGGCCATAACTGCAAACCATGCATTATTGTATTAATGATATATATATATATATATATATATATATATGTTTAACTATGTATTGAAGTACCTCTGCTGATTTATATATGTTTAATTCTGATCAACCTGCAGACGGCCATAACTGCAAACCATGTATTATTGTATTCATGATATATATACTGTATATATGTTAACTATGACAGCCCTCTAAGAAGAAGACAAGGAGGGAAGACACCCCTTATCTCTACCTTACGACGGTATAAGTATATGCACCCATGCTAGTTATTATAAGAACATAAGAACATAAGAAAATGGGAGTCTGCAGAAAGCTGATTGGCCTAAGCAAGGCAGATCCCTGTCCCACACAACCCCAATTACAAAGCCCAATTATAGGCTCAACACTCTAATACCCTGAGGATCATCTTACCAAAACGGTTAGAGATTAACGCAGGATTACGGGGGGCTGCAGAGCGCTGATTGGCCCAACCCTGCTGATCCCCCTTCACACCCAACCCTTCTCGTCCATATGCTTATCCAATTTTATCTTAAAGCTCCCTATCGTTTTTAATCCCACTATAGCACTTGGTAGTCCATTCCACCCATCTACAACTCTGTTACCAAACCAATATTTGCCTATATCTTTTCTGAAACGAAATTTATCTAATTTGAAACCATTGGTACGAGTTCTTTCGCTATCACTGAGCTTTAGTACATTTGTCATGTCCCCTTTGTTAATCCCACTAACCCACTTGAACACCTCTATCATATCCCCTCTAACTCTGCGTCTCTCTAACGAATGTAAGCCTAATTTCTTCAACCTTTCTTTATACGGAAGATTTCTAATATTATGGATCATTTTTGTCATTCTACGTTGTACTCTCTCCAATGAATCGATGTCCATTCTGTAATAAGGACACCAAAATTGAACAGCATAATCCATATGGGGTCTCACTAATGACAAGTAAAGTTTTAAGATAACATCAGCAGTTCTGTTACTCACACTCCTTGAGATGAACCCGAGAATCCTGTTTGCCTTATTTCGAACGCTTATACACTGTTGTCTAGGCTTCAAATCATTGCTAACAAACACACCTAGATCTTTCTCACAATTCGAGTTTTCTAATTCCACATTAGCTAGTTTATATTTAACATTTGTATGCATCTTCCCTATCTTTAATACCTTGCATTTGTCAATGTTAAACTTCATCTGCCAATTTACTGACCATTCGTGTAAGGTATCTAGATCCCTTTGGAGGCACTCTATATCTCTATCTGAATCAATTGTTCTTCCCCATTTTGGTATCGTCTGCAAATTTACTTATCCTACTAGTTATACGTAAATCAAGATCATTTATGTATATAACAAACAACAGAGGACCTAATACAGATCCCTGGGGGACACCACTTTTGACTGCTCCCCATTCTGACTTCGTACCATTTATGCTGACTCTCTGCTTCCTACCAATTAGCCATGACCTAATCCATCCCAACAACGCCCCACCTATTCCATGCGCCTCAACCTTTCTCATCAATCTCTCATGGGGGACTCTGTCGAAAGCTTTACTGAAATCTAAATATATTATATCATATGACTTGTCATTATCTACTGCTTCATATACCTCTGAGAAAAACTAAGCAAATTAGTAAGGCAAGAACGTCCCTGAGTGAATCCATGCTGAGAAGAATTTATTAAATTAAATGTATCTAAGTGGTTTCTAATTTTACTAGCAATAATTGACTCTAGTAGCTTTCCTATGATTGATGTACGACTAATGGGACGGTAATTGGATGCTATTGATTTGTACCTTTTTTTAAGACCGGAATTACGTTTGCAAGCTTCCAAGCTTCTGGAACTATACCTGTCTCCAATGACTTGTTAAATAAAAATTTTAATGGGTAACTTAACTCATCCCTACATTCTTTTAATACTCTAGCATATACCTCATCAGGACCAGGCGATTTATGAGGTTTCAGTCTGTCAATTTCCTTAAGCACATCATTTCTACTTATAGTAACCGTACTTAACCTATTTTCTATACTATCGCTATATACCTTACGGACTTCTGGAAACTGTGCCAAATTTTCATTAGTGAAAACGGAAAGAAATTGACTATTTAATGTACTGCACATTTCTAAATAATTTTCTGTCATTTCTCCTATCGAAGTTTTAAGGGGACCAATTACATCTCTAACCTTGGATTTATATAGTTGGTAAAAAGCTTTAGGATTATTTTTTGAGTCATTGGCAACCTTAATTTCATAATTTCTTTTTTCTTTCCTAATATCCTTTGTTACCTGTCTTGATATATTCTATTGACTCCTCTCTGCCTTGTCAGTATGTGTACGTGTAACTCCATGCCCGATTACCCCTTATTCTAAGTAACTTAAGTATATATCCTACCAAAGCAACAGACAGACAGACAGACATTCACCAATACGGTCGGAGGGTGTGAGAGGGACAAAAACACCCCGCCTTTCCCATCTACTCCTCCCCCAGCCCTATTAGAAGCTTATCGCCTCAGCAGCCGGCACTGGACAAGCCACCCCAAAAATGGCCGACCACAGACGACCACCTCCCACCTCTCCAGACTGAACCTCCACACCAATCCACATGTTCCACACTTTTCAACTCATATTCTTCTTAGTATACAAACCACATCTCTTTCCTCCCCACCATTATTAAGATACTAGATGATATCCACCCCCTTGCTTTCTGATGACGTAAGCAGTGATGGCCGCATCGTATGCATGTCCCTGTGACTGTCGTAATTACTGTTGTATTAATTTCACGTGCGTTTAGCTCCATCTGGACCCAACTACATCCGCCACAGGCAACATGACTGCAGACCATGTATATGATTAATGAATGTTTATCTTTAACTAGGACCACCCCTGCAGGAAAAGTAAGAGGAAAGCCACGTCTTAACTCTCTGTATTATGAGGGGTACAGATATATGACTATGCCAATTATTGTATTGAGTATGTCACTACCATTTTATTGTTATGCCATGAATATGATTAATGAATACGTAGCAGCCCCTGTAGAAGAAGTAAGAGGGAAGACACCTCTTAGCTCTCTGTATTATGAGGGGTATAGATATATAACTGTGCCAAGTAGATATTGATTGTATCATTACCATTGTTTACTTGGGTTGATTGAACCTCTCTTCATGGATCAGAGACAGTTAAGCAAGGTTTGTGCAGACCCATGCTTACGTTGGTCCGATGAGACGCTACACTGGCCAGAAGCAGACCATTTAAGATCCATAGGAGAGACCCTGAACTCAACTTCATCACCGGTCAACCGACCCATCTGTAACTTGTTCACACAACTGGACCCCCTGGACGGCCACCTGGAGCAGCCGAGAAGCCCCCGACGACACCAGATTCAAGAGGAGAAGAAGATAACCTGATCGGGCACGATTTCCTATTATAATATCAGTGTATAGATACCGTGTCACTAAACCGTTGTGTTGCCTGTGTTCACTTTTGAGTTATTTGCTAACTATAAAGAGATTTCGAGTTGATCCTAGAGTCCCCTGTTTTGCCAGAGATTCGTTATAGTAAAATATATTACGAGATAATTACCGCGACAGTATTTACCCCCAGCCACGACACGAGTTACACTTAAATTGAGTGTTTGGTATAGATATTCTGTGATCCCATAAACAAGGGATAGGTCGTGAAGTATAAAATTGAATATCAGCAGTTGGACGAATTACCATCAGTTGCATTAAACAGTTTTAAGAGTATTACATAATAATTTGCCCCACGTGGGGGGGGACTTCTGCTTGATAGTGTAAAAAAAGGTCCGGGAAAACTCCATGTTAAGGTCCCCACTTAGGTGGAATAGGCGACCAAGTGATATAGTGGGAATTCAAGAAACGATTAGGGGAGCTTAAGGAAAAACATTGGATAGGCATATTGGACGAGGAGGCTCGGGTGCGAAGGGGGATCAAGCCGGGTTGGGCCAATCAAGCGCTCTGCAGGACCCCCGTAATCCTGCGTTAAATCTCTAAAAACGGTTTGGTAATATTGATCCCTTCAGGGTAATTAGAGTGTTGAGCCTATAATTGGGCTTTGTAATTGGGTTTCATGTGTGGGGAAGGGATCTGCCTTGCTTACGCCAATGGGCTTTCTGCAGGACTCCCATTTTCTTATGTTCTTATGTTAATCGAATAACTAGGATAACCTTGAAGACTAAAAGCAACGTTCGTTCAGGTATCAGGACATTGTCTAAAAGGAAATTGGTGCCCCCTTCAAAGTGACTTTTCACTCGCTTCTTATCATGCCTGTATCAGAAGAATAATACCCGAGATCCGGAAAGTTGGCAGTGCATTGCTCCTATCCGGATCCACGATTGTGCTTGGAGAATTGAAAGGACCAAGCTCTTATCACTGAAATTATTACTCTTACCTCATGTTCTATAAAGAGTGAAAAAGTGATGTATTTTTCTATACCGGGAGGGTGTTTAGCGAATTAAAGCTGTAGTAACAAAATCACATTCCAAAAGGGATTCGAACTTTTATGGTTTCTGTTTTGGGGTAACCCCTCACATGTATGTATAATGAATACCGGATATTCCAGGTACTTCCAGAACTCAACCTAACGCAAATAGTTAATCTGGAATAAAATCCAAGGGCATAAACCATTTTCCTTTCTACGCCTTTGTACACCACACACACACACATAACGTACAAACACACAACCACACAACCCACACAAACACAACACCAACACACAACACAGATTTGAGACACCAATCGTTCAGGGCTAGACCCAGGTGAGGTTATAGGAATGTGAATAATAAAGAGTCGCTGGAACTCCTGTTTCATTTGCTTGGCCTATATTATTGATTTTTTTTGTGCCTCATTTTTAACCACTGAGAGCAATCCAAGCATAGCTCTTCACAGAAAAACACCACCTACTCCTCCCATCTAATTTCAATACACTCTAACATGCACACCCACTACTTCATTCCTCCACACCAAAAATAAAAAAAACACAAATGGATTGAATTGTAGCCCAAGCCTCGGAGTCCCCAGGGGCGGGGGGGGGGGGGGGGGGGGGGGGGACCATAAATTCCACTTCCAAACGGACAAAACCATCCCCTGATCGACCCCCACACCAATTAACTGGCACCTCGGCCTGGGCTCTTTCTATTAATTTTTCTACAACATCGGCGGGGGGAACTTTCCTCTAAACTTTTCACTCTGTTGAGCACCCATTCTCTCATCCTACAAACTGGATCTTCTCTTTCTCCACCGAAACCCAGGTGTCTGTAGGCAACATCCAGGGCAACCCCTTCTCGGTTTTCCTCCTACTTTATCTAATCCTAGTTTCAAAGCCAAAGGGCGGGAATGGATGTGCCATATG
>CM064495.1:18083805-18149802 GCA_032716605.1 Paralithodes platypus
AGGGTGAATTGGGAATGTGGTTGTTCAAACACGATAGGTCGACGACAGGTCGCATTGAAACACTGTACCTCTTTGGCACTGAGGGGGCCCCGCCGAAACCAACGTGCACCCATGGACATGAAAACAGGGCAAGTTGGGATCGACCGGGACAGGGACATGCTTGGTGGTGCTAATTCCTGGACTAGCCCCCGACTCCACCTATTAAAGACGAAACCCACACCGCACCCCACTTGACTTCTTTTTTTCGAGTCTTTTTGACGCTGAAACCACGAGGTAGACGGAGCCACAAACGCCAGGTGATGCCCTTGCGTACCACTGTCCGTGCCCAAGTTCGCCGGGGCCAGGCCCCCGCCGCAGACACGCCCGGAATGATCCGTAATTGCCCCCCCCCCCCATCGACTGGGCCTGTCAGGACAGGAACTACCCGAGGATCCGAAAACTACGCCCTCAATAGGACGGGAGAGAGAGAGTTTGAATAGCCAGTTTTTCAGCAGAAGGTCGCTGGGGTAGGGGTTAGACGTTTGGACTGGTTTTGGCCGGTGTCGATCCCCTGACCTGACTTGTGTTGTGAACTTATTATGATTATGCCACTTGCCTGAAGGTTTTCCCTGTTTAGGCGGTGCTGAGCTACCTCCCTGTGCTGGGGAGGGACATGGGGCCCTGAAAAAGGGTTGCTTAGCACCAGTAGGTGTGTGACTTACCTCCGCCTTTAGGTTTGGAGTCCGGTTTCTTAAAGTTCTCATTCCTAGATGGGAAGTACTCGTGCTGCAAAGATGTCAACCATATTTTACATTGCCTTCCAAGTCTCAAAAGGTTTAGGCAAAGAGGCAGTCCAACACAGGGGAAAGGGTTACCCGGCGACCAATGTCGTCCGGTAACTTCTTAAACCAGATACACTCCTTAAGTCCTGACGTGCACGAACCGCCTCCAACAAGGCTATTTTGGAGGTCACCCACGGGATAGATGGAATTCAGTTAACAAGGCCGCAGGGATAGTTCGGTCGGCGTTTCCTTTACATTCTGGTTCAGAAATAGCGGGCTATGGTCCATGTTTTGGGGTGAGGGACTGGGGTATTTGGCGGCTCCAAAATAAACTGTGAAAATAGTCTAACGGCTTTTATTTCTCAATTTAAAATCTCTGTCTTAGTGTGCCGGAGGGGGGGGGGGGTGGGGGGGGGGGGGGGGGGGGGGGGGGGGGGGGGGGGGGGGGGGGGGGGGGGGGGGGGGGGGGCCGCGGGGGGGGGGTAGTAGAAAAGGGTTCCTGACAAGTCATAGAGAGACAGTTTTGGAAGCGACAGGAATGCTAAAAAAGAATGGTGACATCCCTCCGGTTTTTATTGAAAGGCATTGAGAACCAAATGTTGTTATCCTGAGGTATTTGGTGGGAGGAATTTGAAGTGATAGTAGCTGCCAAACTGTTGCGCATCAGCAAATAGTAACCAAACACGGGCTACTAGAACCTCCCTGCCCCACCTGCAGAACTGGATTGTGAGGATGATTCTAGCATAGGAGTGGGTTTATCCAACTCCGGCGTTAGAGTATTTAGCGATTTAATATCGTTCACGATGTCAGACTTCGTCCAATCAGCAAAGACTCATGCAGCGGAGGCAGGAGGTGCGTAATGGCCAGGCGTTTAAGCAGAATACACAAACAAATTCATGTGAATAAACATTAGGAATAGCTTTGATAGTTGCATCCACTAAATGACCGTGAGAATCTTTGGCCCTCCGCTTCTTACTCTTACTCATCTCGTATTACCCATTCACTAGGGACTGGAGCTCCCCCGATATGGTTTGTCTGATGCAATGCTCGGAGTTTTTGCTATGAATTGAATCCACGAGCAGTCGGGGGGACCATACAGAGAGGCATAGGGCCTTTTCTATGGGGGAAGTTTATCAAGAGGAGGGGGAAGTAATTGTACGTTTAAACAGGAACATTGGTGGTTGTTCATGAGGCGGGCACTGCCGTGGCCACTCGCCGTAGTGTTCGCCGGGATGACGTTAATAGGGGGAAGTGACATATTAGGCGTGGTCTCAAATCTGGTTGGCTCTAGAGGCCGCACCATTGACCCTATCGGGGGAGCTCCCGGCGTTGCTGTGGGAGTACCTTGAGATTTTGGACCATTGTATTGGCGCCCCAACCTTGTGTAAAATATAATCGAGATAATCAGTTGTTATACATTTACTATGAAATCCATTTGAAGATTCTGACCCTACTTCAGGACCCTTCCTCAGTATGTCTGGGTTGTGCTGAGGGACAGTTCAATGGTCCTCTCGGCTCATCCTGCAACTTCTAAAAGTTCCGGCGATTGTGGCCGCAGTTCAGACCCTTGCCCATTCACAGGCCATTTACTAGGTCAGGGACCGATGAAGGGATGGTCTCAATAATATCACTATCCCTAACATCCTGAAAACCGAACACTGGTTCCACATTTGAGGGTTCAGACTGTCTCGATACAATTCGTCCCTGATAAGAAGGAGGTGGGGAAATTCTGGTCCACTTGACTCACCTGGGAACTGTCATAGTCGTGGTGTCTGCAGGTCGTATAGCCACGGTGTTGTTCTGCTAACACTCTTTGTGAAACTATAGGAGGGACTCCTCACTGACAAGTGCAAAGTGCAATTTTGGATACCAAATTGTACCTCCTGACGGTAAACCTCAAGACTCCCTAGCTTCCTCCCTTGAGTGGACTCAGTCCCCTTCCGTCCCTACCTCCGAGCTGCCAGATTGGACGTTAGACAATGTGGAGGTTAGAGGCGGAGGGGAGTGGTCAAGGGATCTCCGGCGTTAGACGGTGGCCGCGGACTGCGTAGCCTCCGTTCCGGAAAACTTTTATGGACCCTTTCTTGATTGATGGCTTTAGCCTCCCGCGTCATCATTGCGTTCTCTTGTGGGGACCTAGAAGACGCCAACGAGGGACTGCCTGGATTGCCTGAGGGGGGACCTTGACCTGGACCTAGAGTGGTCGCTCGGCGATAAGGAGAACGTCCCCTCTTATGGGGGGCGGGGGGAGGAGGGGGGTTGTTTCTTTCTTCTACTTGAGTCACTTACTATCCCTGCTACTCACTAACTCTTTTGATAGGAATTTCGGTTTAGCTTTAGATTTAGTAGACTTAAGCCGTCGTTAATTTTAGAACAGGCGGACTTAATTACTAAGTACTCCCAGAGAGCTTCATCGTTTGCCATGTAAAGACTTATGGGCAATGTCTGTTGATATAGGCATTGAAAATGTTCCTAAGTCTTTAAGGGCTACTAGACACGAAACTGAGCTTTTTTTACCAAAGAATGTAGAACCTAGTTAAGAACAAATGGAACACTTTTTTGACACCCAAATACCATATGATCTATCTAGGCACTTTTCATATTTTACGCAGAGTTTATGTGCAAAAACTGGGATAAGAGAGAAAGTAGGGGAAGCAAAAAGATTGACTAGAGGCATGATGGGAGCTAAAAAAAAAACCGCCTGGATCGGCCCCTTCCCCTACCGACCTGTGCTGCTACTGATGTGCTGTGATCTGGAAATAGAACAATTCCAGGAATTAATGCTCATAAGGATAAACCGAGAGGCTACCAAACATTCATTACACCCACAAATATGACGGAAAATTAGCTGTAGACCAACCGCTACTCTAAACTTCTGCTGTACTTGTATGTGAACAAAATCCTTGGAAGGTTTGTTTCGCCTTTTGAAATGCTTAACTGTGACAAAGTGTCACCGGCCCATATGGACCCTTGTCCCATAACTATCGTATCGGTCTATTAGGACCTGAGGGATAGTCAATTTTTCTCACTGGGACTGTTCCGCCGGAAGTTATAAGTAAATCATTGCCGCAGTGAGGTCTATCGGTCTGGGCGGAGTTTCACTCGGAGGGCCGAGATACTTCCCTTACGGATATCTGGCATTTCCGCCGGACGTTCTAGTGGTACCGCACCAAACGCTGGAGTTTATTTGGTTAATTCCTTTCTCGCCCTCAAGGCGAGTTTTATCCGGCATTCCTACACAGAAAGCATCGACGGAAGAAAAATAACAACACTTTTGAGGGCAACTCGAAATTATCTGAGAAAGTCAGCCCCACCCCCCCAAAAAAAACCACCAAATCAGTCAGAACGGTCTCCTGACACCCTGTTAACATGTATAATATCACCACATGAAAACGAGGGTCACTATATTAGGGCTCAACATAGTATTCATTAAGCATTAAAATAATACCCCTAGTGCCTACTAAGAATACCCCTACTGAGGCTGGCCATAAGGCTCATAGTAATCTATCACATTGAATCTGTCACTCTTACCTCTGAAGATAGCAGCAGAGTGCGGAGAGAAAACACCACGAACGAAGGGGATGCGCAGACACGGACTCTGGGAGTTCCACAACACGTGTGACAACTCCTTTGACCAGAGCGTCTGACTACGATAAACAAAATAATTGCAAATCCTCATAGAAGTGGGCCTGATGGCATTGTCCTGCTGATATAATAGCCTCCGAACTAACTGGGTATTAGCACAGCTACGGGCCGCAGAAACACAAACAAAACACTCGAGGGTGCCTCCACAGAAATACCCTAATTTAACAGTCCATGCGGGCATACCAATGGGGCTGGCTGCCTATCTAGCTAGTCTAAAACTATTCTATTACAACTCAGATATAATTACCACAATGAGCAAAAAGACTCCATATTGTTGAAGCGAACGAAGAATAAAGCAGAGCACAGGCAGCGCATGGTCTGAACAGGATGCGCGCAGGGAAAGGAAGAAGGTATGGCGACGCTTGGTTCAGCGTCGCGGCTAGAATCCACAAAAAGACATCCACGAGATGGAAAGCCTTACCCTTTATGGCCCGGGGCCGCCTTCCTAAGGACGTTGTTGAGATCCGGGTGATATGGCCGCCGAAAAAACGTATTTTAATAGGGCTACCTGTCTATCGTTGTTATTTTAACGGCTAGGAAAATTTCCACGCGCATCTCTAAACATACTGCGGTTTCCAATCTGTAGGACTGGCGTTGAGTAGAGCTCTCTAAGTCAACTGGTTCAGTTGTAATGACGATTTACGTTGGAGAGGAGTTTCGAGTGGATGGTAGCAATATGACACACACTTTTAACACTAAATCTGTCTTAGCAGAAACACAACAACAAACGCTCCGATGTCTGCTTGCTTTCGGAGGGCATCCGTGCGTCGCCTCCGACCAGCTGTGTGTAAATACGGTCGGACGCGCGGCTGTTCAAAACAAGCTTAATAGGCTTTTAAGCTTACGGATTACAAATGGACACCCGGGCTCCTGCCCATCTGCCGCAGTGTCCTTTTTAAATGCGGCCCGGGTGGGAAGGGTTTTAATATAACATATTTTAAGTTAATTTTAATTTTTAATTTTTTACAAAGTTTGTTAGTAGTGAGTACCCCCAATCATTAAAGGACGATTCCAGAAGAGCATTAGCGTTACACTTATGATGTTAGGACTCTTTCCCCTGCTGGCTGGGTGTTTCAAACATGCAGAACGCGGGTGCTTGAATAAAGGGGACTATTATACTAATAGGCATATCGTCAATGAGAGGGGGGCCACTAATAAATAACAAATGTTTGTTGGATTTTGTACAGCTGATGTCCCACATTGAACACACTCCACTTGGTTTCTACTATTAACGTAGGTACATCGATTATGTACAATTTCATTACAAACTATTGCCTTTGTGGAAAGTGTACTCATATTGTTGAATCCAATAGTACCGGACTATACATAATTTCCCTCTTACTGTTTTATCGTACGTCTGGAGCTGAAGTTGCGATTTGGCTGATCAGATGGGCAGCGGCAGGTGTCGTGTAGTATGGGAGAGCACGTAGGCCTACTCCTTGGTTCTTCTCTTACCTCCCCAAGGCGTGGGGTCGGAGGTGGTTGTTTACTGATGTTGTCGTTCTTGTTCGTTGCTGTTACTTCACGGTTTGAGATGGTTGCGAGTGCTACCTGCTTTTTTAGGCGTTCTGGTTGCATGTTGCAGATACTTGGGTCGCCGGATATATGTGATAGTGATGGTAAAGTTGATGGCTAGTGTTGAGGGTTAATAAGGCGGGCAGTGTGGGCCTGGCTGGCTTCAGTTGTGTGGGTGGGAGGAGGTTTTGGTGCCTGCTTGTTGTTTTGAACTTTGATGTCGGGGACTGTTGAAATTTCGTTGTCTGCCTCTTAATTGTTTCGTGGTGAGGTTTCAACGTTGAAATAGGGACTGGGTTGGTCTTCTAATAATCTCCGCCGCTAAAAAAAAATTATAGTTGTAGCACAACAGGTACTGTAGCGGGGTTGTGCCAGAATAAGTGCCAATGTATTGAAGTATGACCAGGAAGGAATGGTGACAGAAATTTCATTGGAGTGTGATTTCTGTATGGACGAGGTCCCTCAATACAGGCTTAGTGTTGACCTGGTAGAACTACCGGTTCCCTCTGTACCTCTATAACAGCAACAGCCACTATGGATGTTGAGAAGGTATGATAACTAGGGAGAGAGCTACGCTCGCACAGGCTTGACCACTTCATGAGAGGTGTTAATATCATGGTCAGCCGGGCTTGAACGAGATAATTGTCATTCCTTCAAGTGATTTCCCGGCCATGATGTTTGTGTACTTGATTATACTGAGTGAGATAGAGAAATGAAGGTCATCTTTCCGAGTGGAGACACCGCTTACCTCAGTCTAGGGACCGTCACTAAAAACATTGTTCCCATTACGAACAAGGAAACACTTAAAGGATTTAGTAGCGCGGAGTAGGGCCACTGTTTAGAGGCACCATTGGACCACAATGGTGTAGAGATAGATGTACTCATGGTTCTTGACTACAGGGGACTTGGAATTTCACACTTCCCAGATAGGCTTGGGCCCCCCCAAAACAATTACAGCTTACGCTCGGTTCTCTCTCCTCTCTCTCTCTCTCTTCTCTTGTCTCGGCACAACGCACTCGTTCACTATTCCGCTGAGCCTGGAGATGATAATAACTATAGATTCCCCTACGAAGGGGTATACTTAAGGTATTACCAGGTGTAGGTGGGACACTTGGAGATAAAAAGCCAGCGTTAATTGGTCCCCCCCTCTGCGGGTTTTCTGGGGGTCTAGCGGCTGTTTTGCGGCGAAGGTGGCTTATTAACCTCGTTCATAAAGAAGGGGAATGCCTTGACATGCAGCCTGACACTCTCACTATCAACTTCTGCAACATTCGTGGAACCGGAGTTCTGGGGGGGGGGGGGGGGGGGGTGATGCTCATTACGCTATCAAGACTTATGGCCAGCCAAAAATACTCCAACTTATGACAATATACACAGTGTAAAAAGAAACCAGTACAGTCGATAGTTTAACACTAATCAGGAACCTTGTATTCACAGGGACACGGACAAGACTTACCCTCCCACAATCTCAGACTTGCTAGTGTGAATGTTGGTAGTTTGAATCTGCGGGCAAATGAAGTGGCTGATATGTGTGAGAGGAGGCGAGTGGACGTCTGCTGTACCCAGGAAACACTCTGGAAGAGGCATGGGGTACAGTGGATTGTCGGATAAAAGAAAAGATATAGGATATACTGGATGGGAGTGGAGACTGATAAAGCGAAAGGAGGAGTGGGTGTTCTGGTGGCTGAAGAGCTGGCGGAAAGTGTGCTTCAGATTACGAGAGTTAGCGAAAGGCTGATTGTTCTGAAGTTGAAAGTTGGTGAAAGGATTCTGAATGTGATATCTGCATATGCCCCACAGGCTGGTCTACAGAAAGAGATAAAAGAGGACTTCTGGAATGACACCGTCAGTGTCATTTCAGGCCTCTCGGAGAATGAAATAACAATCTTGGGGGGGGGGGGGACCTCAATGGTCACGTGGGAGCATCTGCAGATGGATACGAGGGGGTACATGGAGGAAATGGTTACGGAAGGAGAAATCTGGAAGGCGATATATATTGGAGTCCTGCATTGCACTCAACATGGTTGTGTGTAACACAAAGTTCAAGAAAAGACAGAGCCACCTGATCACATATAACATGTACCCTGGGTTTACATGATGCAAATCAAAGTAAAACAAACCCGAAAGAATTCTATAGTTATATCAGAAAGAAAAAGTAGTTACTTCAACTGTTGGACCGTTAGTCGATGAAAACGGAGAATACACCAAAAACGAAGTACAAATGAGTAATGCCCTCAATACCTTCTTTGCATCAGTTTTTACAACGGAAGACCTCAGTGATATCCCTACACCATCGCCGATTCAGATTGATAATTCAGATGTTCTAAGCAATATCACCGTTACAGAGAGAGAAGTATTGAATTGTTTAGATAAACTCAAGGTAAATAAAACGCCTGGACCTGATACAATCTCACCTAGAGTCCTAAAGGAAGCTAAGGATGAGCTCTCTAAACCACTGACATTGCTATTCAATATATCCTTGCAGTCTGGAACTATGCCTGATCAGTGAAAGCTAGCCAACGTAACACCGATATTAAAAAAAGGCAGCAAATCCCTACCCAGTAACTATCATCCAATTAGCTTAACCTCAGTTGTATGTAAAATGCCAGAAACACTCATAAGAGACAGACTCATAAATCACTTAGAGGAAAATAACATACTTAAAGATACTCAACACAGCTTTCGTAAAAAACGTTCCTGTTTAACAAACCTCTTAGACTTCTTCCACGATATCCTCAACCTCTACGATGAGAGTAAAGCTGTAGATATTATATACCTTGATTTCAAAAGGCCTTTGACAAAGTTCCCCACAAACGTTTACTGCTAAAACTAAAAGCGCATGGAATACAAGACGATGTGTTGAAATGGATAGAAAATTGGCTCAGCGACAGAAAGCAAAGAGTAGTCATAAACGGTAAGGCATCTAAATGGACCAATGTAAGTAGCGGGGTACCCCAGGGATCGGTACTAGGACCAATTATCTTTCTAATTTACATCAACGACATAGATGAGGGTCTCACCTGTACAATCTCAAAATTTGCTGACGATACAAAAATTGCAAATAGCGTACTCTCAAAAGAACAAGTTGACGATATGCAACACAATCTAGATAAATTGTCATGTTGGGCCCAAATTTGGCAAATGAGTTTCAATGCGGATAAATGTAAAGTACTACATATCGGATACCAAAATGATAAAGCAAACTATTTGATGAATGGCACTCAGCTTAAGAATGTAAACAGAGAAACCGATCTGGGAGTAACAATATCGAGTAACCTAAAACCGAGTCAACAATGTTCAGAAGTTGTTAAGAAGGCAAACAAAATAATTGGCTTTATAGGCATGTCATTTGAGCATAAATCCAAAGACGTTATCCTAACCCTTTACAATTCCTTAGTCCGCCCTCTTCTGGAATACTGCGTTCAATCCTGGTGCCCTTATTACCAAAAAGATATAGACAAGCTAGAACGAGTTCAACGTAGAGTTACCAAAATGATACCTAACCTAAAGAACAAACCATATGAGGAGTGTCTTAGAGAATTAAGTCTATTTTCTTTAACCCAGTGCAGATTAAGAGGCGACTTAATTCAAGTGTTCAAAATCATCAAAGGCATCGACAATATGAACTGTAGTAAGTACTTCACTATCGACCAATCTAATTACACGCGGGGAAATGGGTGCAAAATTATTGGTAAATCTTTTAACTCGCACGAAGCTAAACATTTCTTCTTCGATCGAGTTGTCAACTTATGGAATGGGCTTCCCCGAGATGTTAAAGACTGCAGCACCGTTGATTCATTTAACCCTCTCACGACCATATGACGCAGAGGTTGCCAGATTAGCAATACTAAATAGAGTTCTCTCACTCTTATAATTACCTCTCCAAAATTAGTTTTCTGCCCACAGCTAACTCAAAGACAACTGCAGAGATTGAAGTAACTAAACTAAAGGTTTCTAAATACCCCTGATGGTAACAAAGGCTTTAAAGTATCCCTAATAGGCTCAAAATTGCGTCAAGAACGTGACAGGGTTAAACTTCGCGTAGACAAATATCTCGCATCAAACCTGTGACTGACTGCGTTTGTAAGTGAATAACTTTATTTTATCCTCCCCTCAGTTACTAACCCATCTGTCCCCTACTAACTTCCTAATCCTGCCACGGACATTAGTTCCAGGGCAGTAGTTCCCTTTCCAATGTTCCCTTACCCACTCTAAACCAATGCTTCGACACTTGATCCTCAGTGTTTTGGAGGACAAGCAGCCTAGAAGGGTCACTAGATCTGTTGTTGCTTGATTTCCTTTGTACTCCTTTGTAACTCTTGGGTCTCCAGTAGCCAGATAGATTACTTCTTGGTTAACAGGAAAGACTGGAAACTAGTTCGAGATGTAAAGGTCATCCCGAGCGAAGAATGTATCCCCCAGCATAAGCTATTTGTGTGCGACATGAACTTATACAGAGATCCTAAGCGCAAGAAGGTTTACATACCCAAAAGGAAAGTGTGGCTGCTGAAGGACAAGGAAGTTAGGGATAGGTTTCATAATGAACTGGAGGAAATGAATAGAAATAAGGAAGCTAGGCCTAACGATGTAAATAGTCAATGGAACTTTCTTAAGCATAGCCTTATCGCTGCCACTGACAAAGTCTGTGGGAAAACAAAGGGTCACCCCCAGGAATAAGACCTCCTGGTGGTGGAACGATGAGGTAGAACATGCTGTGAAAGAGAAAAGGAGATGCTTCAAAGCATGGAAGAAAGGAGGCAGCAAGGAGGAATACCAGGCAGCTAAACGAACTGCCAAAAGAGTTATTTACAATGCTAAAAATCGCATTAAGGACCTGGTCCTCGAACAAGTGTGTAACACTGACAATCCCAATGGGATCTTCAACCTAGCTATGCGAGTTAAAAATGACAGTAGGGATATTATAGGTCAACAGTGTGTTAGAAATGATAATGGGAAGATTGTGTATGCAGAAAATGAAATCAGAGAAGCATGGAAGGTACACTATGAACGATTGCTAAATGTAGAGTTTGAATGGGATAAGGAACAGCTTAGTATCGAAAAAACAATATCTGGGCCCCCTCCTTTGATAGCACCAGCTGTAGTGAGCGACGCAATCAATAAAATGAAGGACGGTAAAGCTCCAGGTTGCTCTGACATTGTCGCTGAGATGACAAAAGCCTCAGGGGAGACTGGTGTAAGCTTAGTCACTGAGTTGATAAATACCATTATTAAAGATGAGAAAATCCCAGAGGATTGGCTCAAAAGTGTAATAGTAAATATATACAAAGGAAAATGGGATGCGCTAGATAGAGGAAATTATAGGGGCCTGAAAATGCTTGACCAAATCATGAAGGTCTGTGAGAGAGTCCTTGAGGGTTTGATCTGGCAAAGCATCTCTATTGATGATATGCAGTTTGGTTATATGCCGGGACGGGGTACAACCGATGCTATCGTCATAGTCAGGCAGATACAGGAAAGATACTTACTAAAAGGCAGGGATCTTTATTTTGTGTTTGTAGACCTGGAGAAGGCCTTTGATAGGGTGCCTAGAGATGTTGTGCAGTGGGCTATGAGGAAACTTGGTGTGGAAGAGTGGCTGGTGCGTGTGATAATGAAGATGTATGAGGATTCGCGAAGTGCGGTGAGGGTGAAGGGTGTACTGAGTGATGAGTTCCCAGTCTGTGTTGGAGTCCATCAGGGTTCAGTGTTAAGACCCCTCCTCTTTATTATTGTCTTGGAGGCACTGTCTAGAGTTTTTAGAGGCGGACTCCCGTTAGAACTGTTTTATGCAGACGATTTAGTCCTAATAGCTGACAGTATGCAAGATGCTGAGGCAAAATTCAGAGAGTGGAGAGAGGGCATGGCGAGCAAGGGTTTAAGAGTCAATATTAACAATACCAAGGTTATGCATTGTAGATTGAGACGAGGCAATGTGGAAAAGAGCGGTGCATACCCATGTGCAGTGTGTGGAAAGGGAGTGGGCGTTAACTCAATTCAATGTAGCATCTGTCGATGTTGGGTACACCATGGGAGTAAGCGCTGTAGTAGAATAAAGGGACCCCTGCCGAAGGATAAGTAAGAAATAGAGAAATTTGAGTGCGTAGTGTGCAAAGGCGAGCGTGTGTTAAGTGATGATCCTGTGGCTGTGAATTTTGGAAATGAGTCTTTGGAGCTGGTGAACAAGTTTTGTTACCTAGGAGATACCATCTCTGCCGGTGGTGGGGCCGAGACTGCCACTGTTGCTAGAATTAGGTGTGGTTGGGGGAAGTTCAGAGAACTGATACCAAACCTGACCATTAAAAGAATGCCTCTCCCCCTGAAGGGAAAGGTGTATGCCTCATGTGTTAGAAGTGCAATGACGTATGCCTCAGAAACATGGGCCGTTAAAGTAGAGGATGTCAACAGAATGGAGCGTAATGAGATGAGAATGGTAAGATGGATGTGTGGGGCCTGGCTACAGGATAGAATAACAAATGTTGAGCTGAGGAGACGTTTAGGTATAAAGAGTATTAGCGAGGTTATGCGTACAAGTAGACTGGGATGGTATGGACATGTGGAGAGAATGGATGAACATAATTGGGTGAAAAAATGCAGGTCTGTGATTGTGGAGGGAGCTGCACCAAGGGGTGGACCGAGGAAGACCTGGGATCGGACTATATGCGCCGATCTCAAACCCAAGAACTTGACAAGTGAAGCAGCCCTTAACAGGGTTGCTTGGAACGCCGCCATTAGGACAAGAGACTGAAACTGCACTTATGTGTGGAACAATCAGTCTTAATATTTTATGTATGTATGTATGTATGTATGTATGTAGCCTTTCCTCTGACTTGCACTCTGTTGAACACCACCTTTACCATGCAAACCCTGATATTATCTATCTCACCGAAACCCAATTGTCTGGAACTACTGACTACAAACACTTTTCTATATCCTCCTCCTATCTCTATCCCCAGTTTCAAACCAAAGGTGGATGATGTGTGTATGTGCGCAACAATCTTGCTTTCTCTCATGTTCCCAACTTTGATTCTTCTGAATTCTCAAACCCTCTGGCTAAAGCTTTCTTGTAACTCTCAAACTAAATATTGATGCGCTGTTTGTCTCTCCCCTAATTCTACTGACTATCCAATATTCTTTGACTATCTAACTTCTAAAGTGGAACACATTCTATCCATCTCTCCTTTCGCAGAAATCTCCATCTTAGGAGATTTCAGTGTTCACTACCACTAATGGCTCTCCATTTATTTCACTGACCAACTTGGTAAACAAGCCTACATCTTTTCTATCCTAAATTACCTAGTTCAAGTAATAGTATCATATTTAGGTAGTTTAGGATACGTGTTCGAGTGGTTGGGGCGATGCAGGACATGGTGGTAGGCAGTGATGGACGTGGCGTTATAACGAAGGACGTGACGGTATAGCAAAGGACGTGACGGTACGATGGGGATAGTGTGACTGAGGCTGGGACTCTCGGGGGGCGCGGGTTTAACATGCGGTGCGGCCCTTGTTTTATCTGGTCGGGTACAGTAGCCAACACAAAATCGGCGATAGTGTGATACTGTGAGCGCGTGTTGGCGCCGTACTACAACCTGCGCCGAGCGTCTGCATCCTGGTATGCGCTTGATGGGAGGGGTCCGGCGCTAGCCACCAGCATGATGCCTGCATGCCAGCAGCAGTATTTGGCCTTTTCTTTTACATTCCACGAATGTCGCCGCATGAGGCTGTTTGGTCCCGTCGACTATGCGTCTGACGCCACTGCAGCGCAAGCACATCCCCGTCTGCACGCCACTTGACCTATGCATCCCGATAATCTCCACCACCCGCCGTACATCGGCTCCGACACACGTGCACTTGTTAAGTTGTGGTGCGTCGGCACTTAAGTCGTCATAATGTGACCCCCCCTTAACCCGTGGAGCCCCACCCAAAAAGGTAACTTTACGTAACAGCCAGTCCCAGCCAATTTTGGATGTTTTTTTTTTTCATATATTTTCTAAAGCATAGAAAATGGTCATATGACATCAAACATGCATGGGAGTAATGAAAATATTCCTTGATTTTGGCCCTTGTCACTCTTTCGACTCAGGGGGAGGCACTTGTAAGAGGCAGTTTTGCCTTTTGTCTCCCATACCACGCCTTGGTGTAGTGGATTAAAAGCTTGAACACTCATTCTGAATGTCGGAGGTTCGATCCCGGCTGGGAGTATTTAAACGTATATATATATATATACCTGTATATCTTCCCAAGCTTTCGGACATCTAGCCGATAACCTCTCCAACAATTTTACTTCTTCATCTTCCCCTCCTCTTTACCACACTGGCCGCACCACTGTCACTTCTTAGTATGACTTAGATGAACTCTTCATTCAAACTTTTGCTAAAAACTCAACCTTGGATGATTCCGGTGCTATCCCTCCCTCTCCACCCCTCTCTCACTTCCTAAGGCCTATTATCTTAATCTCTATTAAAAAAGTACTTTCTGCCCTCTCTGGGCTCAATACTAATGTGTACAGTGGCACTAATAAGTCATGTCCCACCTGTCATCACGTTTGGCTTGCTCTGGGCTGTATTAATGTCTTTCAGATGTTGAATAGGGTGGGTAAGTGTAGGAACATGTTTGTATATCTCACTCAAAACAAGCCTACATCTTTTCTATCCTAAATTACCTTGAGCAGTTAGTCCAGCACCCTACTCATATTCCTGACCACCTGGGAGATTAGTCCAGCATTCTTAGCATATTTCTATCCTCTAATTCCTGTACATACGCTGTAAACTTTTTCTCTCCGTTGCACTCCTCCGATCACAACCTTATCTCTGTGACCTGCCCTATCTTTCCAGTACTGCAATGCGATCCTCCCATTCCGGCGGCATTTGTGGCACTTTGGTGCTGCCAACTGGGAGGCTCTTCGGCAGTACTTCTTTGATTTCCCATGGAATGATTTCTTCTTCCATGGCCGGGAACCCTTGGAGTGCGATGAGCGCATTACCGAGGTAATCCATTCCATTTTCTTTCTCTCAGCCTAATGCATAATAATCTTGGTTTACTCACGCTCGTTCTACTGTTGTCCGCAATAAGTAGGAAGCATACAAATGGTACCCGTTGCCTTCAAACTAAAAAATCTTGCTCTTTTATGTTTCTGCCCGGAATGAAACCAAATATATTCTTCGACTCGCCAAAGATTCTTACATCATTAATACATTTTCTGAACTTTCCATCTCTAGCTCTTCCCAAACTTCCTGGCATCTAGCCAAAAACCTCTCCACAATATCACTTCCTCCTCTTTTCCACTCTAACGGCACCACCGTGACGGTGGTGTCCTCTGACAAAGCTGAACTCTTCACTCAAGCTTTCTCTAATAATTCTACCTTTTCTTAAACTATTCTGAAGTCAAATTTTCTTAAGCATTTGTCTTCCCATAATATACTTGCAAATCGCCAGAATAGTTTCCTTAAGGGCTGCTCTACTGGTGATTTTCTTTCTTATCTTATTAACTCTTGGTCATCCTCCTTTCTGGACTTCAGTGAGATTTTTTCTATTGCGCTAGACATATAAAAATCCTTTCGATAGAGTCTAGCACAAATCTCTAATCTCCAAACTACCCTCCTACATTTTCTATCCTTCCACCTGTGCCTTTGTCTCTAATTTCCTCTCAGGTCGTTCCATAACGGCAGTTGTGGACAGCCTTTGCTCAATTCCTCAACCTATCATCTCTGGTGCTCCTCAGGGATCTGTCCTATCTTCAGTTCTCTTTCTAGTATTCATTAATGTTCTTCTCAACTGTACCTCTAGTCCTATCCATTCATATGCTGATGACTCTACCTTACAATATTCACCTAGATTTCCAGAACGACATAGCATGCAATGTCTAAGAAAAAATTCACATGATGAGGCCATAGCACACTTATATTCTGATTTATCAACACTTACGATTGGGGCATAGAAAATCTAGTTAATTTCAATGCATCCAAAATTCTCAATTTATCTACCTGTTAAGAACTTCCACAGATCTATCCCTTATACTTCAAAATTACACAAATCAACCCTTCATCGTCTCTCAGTATCCTTGGTGTTTCTTCTTCTTATCTGGCCTTTCTTGGAAAGATCATATTGCCACTCTTGGTAAAACAGCTTCCCAAAAGTCAGGTGTACTCAACCATCTCTGTGAGTTCTTCACCCCCGCACAGCTTCTTGCTCTGTATAGGGGCACAGTGCACCCATGTATCGAGTATTGTTAGCATGTTTTTGTTTTGTTTTTCTATGTGAGTGAGGGATACAAAAGGCAGAACTGCCTATAGCGAGTGCCTCCCCGAAGGTTGAAAGAGTGACAGGGCCAAAATCAAGGGACTTTTGAGCCAAAATGCCTGGATACACGGAGTTTGAAGCAATTTAAGTCATAGGAAGAGGGAAAGACTGACTCTGGGAGAGAGTTCCAGAGCTCAGCTGTTGAATAGAAGAAAGACAGAATAACATTTCACTCTTGGGTTGGAAAGTTGCACAGAGTAGGGGTGGGATTGTGTTGCAAGACGGGTGCAACGTGCTCTACGAAGAGGGGGCGGTATACACACTGAGAGAGCTCTGAGAAACATTGATTATTGTAATAGCGGTAGAATATTGAGAGATATGTAACATTGCAGTGAAGAGAGAGACACTGCAGATAATTGGTGAATGGACGTGAGTTAATGAGACGGAAGGCTTTCTTTTCTACTTTGTATAGAAGTACTGTGTAAGAGGAACCTCCCCACACGTGTGAAAAACTAGTTAAATAGTGTAAAGTTCTTAAAGCTAGCGGATGCTAAGCCAGCTAAGGATAGCCCAATAAGACCGATCACCAATCGAGCAGGGCTAGACCCATGAGAGGTTATAGGTATTTGATGAGGAATCGCTGGAACTCTTGTTTCATTAGCTTGGCCTCTCTTTCTGACTTCCTTTGTGCCTCACTTACACTGAGAGTAATCCAGCTAGGTCTCACAAACACCTCCTCCTCCTATCCACTTCACTACACTAAACATGCACACCACACTTCATTCTTCCACATCAAAATTTAAAAAAACAAAAAAAACATGATGAACATACGTCTCCAGGGGGGGGGGGGGGGGGGGGGACCATAAATGCCCCCACGCCTGCCCGACCTTCCCCTGACGACCCCTCTAAATGCTTTAGACCACGGCCTGTCACTCTTACTATTAACCTTTGCAACATTCGCGGCCTTTCCTCTAATTTTCACTTTGTAGAACACCATCTCTCCTCCTACAAACCTGATCTTCTTTTCCTCATCGAAACGCAGGTGTCTGAAGCAACTCCCAGCAGCCCCTTCTCTGTATCCTCCTACTTTTTCTATGTTAGTTTCAAAGCCAAAGGCGGATGTTGTGCATATGTGCACAACAAACTCACTTGCTCTCGTGTTCCCGATTTCGACTCCTCTGAATGTGCAACTTTATGGCTCAAACTATCCAATCATTCTCGTACTAAATATTTCTGTGCTGTCTATCTTTCCCCTAACTCTACCGACTTTCCCAAATTCTTTGACTATCTAATCTCTAAAGTGGAACTTATTCTATCCATTTCGCCTTTCTCAGAAATCTCCATCTTAGGAGATTTCAACGTTCACCACCGCCAATGGCTCTCCTCTCACACTACTGATCAACCTGGTGAACAAGCCTACATCTTTTCTATCCTAAATGACCTAGAGCAGTTAGTTCAGCAACTCACCCATATCCCGGATCGCTTCGGAGATCGGCCCAACTTTCTTGACTTGTTTCCAACTACTGACACTTCTTTTTATACTGTCGATCTTTTCTCTCCTTTGAGCTCCTCCGACCATAAACATATCTCTATCACCTGTCCTATCTCTCCAGTACGGCAACCCGATCTTCCCAGCCGGCGGCGCTTGTGGCACTTTGGCGCTGCCGACTGGGAGGCTCTCCGGCGGTACTTCTTTAATTTCCCATGGAATTATTTTTGCTTCCGTGGCCGGGGACCCTCGGAGAGTGCTGAACGCATTACCGAGGTAATCCTATCGGGCATGGAGGCATACATTCCATCTTCTTTCTCTCAGACTAATGCAAACAAAATCTTGGTTCACCCACGCTTGTTCTACTGCTGTCCACAATAAGGAGGAAGCATTCAAACAGTACTGACACCTTAAAACTCAAGAATCTCATTCTTCATATGTTTCTGCCCGGAATCAAGCCAAATCTGTTCTTCGACTTGCCAAACACTCTTTCATCAATAATAATGCACTGAACTATCCAACTCTAGCTCTTCCCAAGCTTTCTGGCATCTAGCCAAAAACCTCTCCAACAATTTTTCTTCCTCGTCTTTCCCTCCCCTTTTCCACTCTGATGGCACAACCATCACTTCTTCCTCTGACAAAGCTGAACTCTTCGCTCAAACTTTTGCTAGAAACTCCACCTTGGATGACTCCGGTGCTATTCCTCCCTCTCCACCACCCTCTCTCCTACTTATCCTAATCTCTTCTAAAAATGCACTTTCTACCCTCCCTGGGCTTGATACTAAGAAGGCGTACGGTCCGGATGGTGTTCCTCCTGTTGTACGCAAAAACTGTGCTTCCGTGCTGACTCCCTGCCTAGGCAAACTCTTTCGTCTCTGTCTCTCCTCTAACGTCTTCCCTTCTTGCTGGAATTTTGCTCTCATTCAACCTGTCCCAAAGAAGGGTGACCACTCTCAACTTTCCAACTATCTTCCAATTGCTCTCATCTTTTGTATATCTAAAGTTTTTTACACTATTCTTACTTCCAAATTTCTTAAGCATTTAGCTTCTCATAATCTACTATCAGATCGCCAGTATGGCTTCCTTATGGGTCGCCCTACTGGTGATCTTCTTTCATATTTACTAACTCTTGGTCATCTTCCTTTCGGGACGTTGGTGAGACCTTTTCTATTGCATTAGACATATCGAAGGCCTTCGATAGAGTCTGGCACAAATCTCTAATTCTAAACTACCCTCCTTCGGTTTCTATCCCTCTGTCTGTGCCTTTGTCTATAATTTCCTTTCCGGTCGTTCCATAGCTGCGGTTGTGGACGGCCATCGTACATTACTCATTCTATCAACTCCAGTGTTCCTCAGGGATCTGTCCTACCTCCTATTCTCTTTCTAATTTTCATAAATGATCTTCTCAACTGTACCTCCAGTCCTATCCATTCATATGCAGCCGACTCTATACCTTACACTATTCAATTAGTTTCCCAGAACACCCCAGCCAGCAATCCCTCAAAAGTAAACGTATGAAGCCATAGAACACTTATCTTCTGATCTAACTACCATCTTCAATTGGGGCAGAGAAAACCTTGTTACCTTTAATGCTTCCAAAACCCAATTACTCTATCTATCTACCTGCTGTGAACTCCCAGCAGACTATCCTTTATTGTTCAACAATACAAAAATTAACCCTTCATCTTCACTCAATATTCTTGGTGTCTCTTTTTCTTCTGCTCTTTCTTGGAAGGACCATATTACCAGTCTTGCTAAGGCGGCCTCCCAGAAGCTGGGTGTGCTCAATCGCCTCAGGGGGTTCTATTCTCCTGCTTAGCTTAATAGCTTAACAGGGGCACAGTGCGTCCTTGTTTTGAGTATTGGATTCTCTCACATAGCACTTCTATACAAATTAGAAAGGAAAGCCTTTTGTATCATTAACTCCCGTCCACTCACCAACTCTCTGCAATCTCTCTCTCTTCGCCGCAATGTTGCATCTCTCTCGCTATTCTATCGCTACTATAACAATCAGTGTTCCTCAGAGCTCTCTCAGTGCATACCACCTCCTCTACGCAGGGTATGTAGTACCCATCTTGCAACACAATCCCACCCCTACTCTGTACAACTCTCCAACTCAAGAGTGAAACGTTACTCCAAATCATTCTTCTATTCAACAGCTGAGCTCTGGAACTCTCTCCCTGAATCCATCTTTCCCTCATCCTATGACTTAAATTGTTTCAAACTCTGTGTGTCCAGACGTTTTGTCTCGAACGTTCCTTGATTTTGGCCCTGTCATTCTTTTAACTCTGGGGGAGGCACTCGGCACAGGCATTATTGCCTTGTGTCTCCCTCATCCACATAGAAAAAAAATATATATATTACCGGTATATATATATGTATATATTATATATACATATATATATATATATATATTGTTATGTAATGTGAGCTAAATTAATATATAAAGTAAATAAGTGCAATAGTGATAGGGCTAATGTACACATTTTAGAGAAAGTCACTTTATATGTAAGTGTGAATAGTGATTGCATCATCATTCACGTGTTCATGTCTCCACGGAGGCAGCGGCGCCTGATTGTCTAGTATTATCGCGAGTGTGGTGGAATATTCTGGCTACTGTTAGGCCTATATAAGCGCGCCGCTTCCTGTCACTGGGACTCCAGACTTGACCGACCTTTGCATCGCTCACACACCTCTCTCTTGTACATAGTTACCATTATACCTAGTGAAGTGACATATCTCTCCTGGCTACCATCTATTACTTCAGATCAGATGAAGGTATTGAGGGATAAGCCTTTGCAACGGCACCTCGTATCTACATTCTACTTTTCCTATTTTTCTGAAGAGTGTAGAGAGGGGAGAAGGGGTGTTGGAGAGAGAGGAAGCTGTTGGAGTGGCTTTGTTATGTGTGTTTAGTCTGTATACGTCGTCAGGATGTCCCCTGACTGGGTGCGAATATGTGAAACATGCTAGGACGACGTACTACCACACCCACTAAATGTCCGCCGTGGCAGGGATTCGATCCCGGGTCTTGCAGATTCACCCGTGAGCGTGCTCACCACTCGACCACCACGGCTCATCAAACGATTAAGCATCTGCATACCTGTTGTGATCGGAGAGTTGAGTATATAAGTGTGTCCCAATCATAGCCTATTTATTATGCTCTGTTGTGATCGGAGAGTTGAGTATATAAGTGTGTCCCAATCATAGCCTATTTATTATGCTCAGTGATATTTGTGTGTATTAATTATAAGTTAATCTAGTGATCAGTTAATAATTAATTATCATTGAGTTTTCTGTAAATTCATATTATTTTGTCATTTCCTTTTGATTGTATTTATTAATATTATAAGTGTAAAGCATTCAATTAATTGTGATTAGTTTCCAAGTTTGTGAATTTTATCAGATTAATTTAGTTACCCCTTATTATTGTATATTCAGACGGAATATTTTCTCAAGGGATATTTTAGTGCTTATTTCATTTTTAAATAGTTGTATTAATTACTTGTATTGCTTTTATTGATATTGTGTGCATTTTCTTAAGTTATTATATATATATTAACCATTTCCAGTGATCTTGAGAAAATATTAATTCTTATGTGATATAGCTAGCCTATTTCAACCTTGCCTTTCTTCAGTTAAGATATATAGTTATATATTTTTCACTTGCATAGTTTCTGTTAATCATTCTTTTTGTTACTAAGCCGAATCTTAGTGCATTATATATTCTCACCACTCGTCCTGAAGAGACTGATTATATTGTTACATTATAATACTTACTTTAATTAAACTAAGAATTTTTATTATAGTTTCCTTGAACCTGGATATCTTTGAGAGTGATCTGACATCAGTCTTGAATTTAAAGTTATCCTATTGTTTGTGTCATTTCACTCGTCCATAAACATAACAATAAATATATATATATATATATACTGTAGTATATATATATATATATATATATATATATATATATATATATATATATATATATATATATACACATAGATAGATTGCTAGATAATTAAACATATAGATAGATGGAGAGTTTTATAGACAGATACACCGAGTTAGCAAACACTAGAGGACCTACTAAACAAAGTTGAGGAGATTACACATACACAGATAGAACGAAGTGTACAGATGATAGATAAATAAACGATAGATAGATAGATAGATGATAGATAGAAAGCTTGTTAGATGTAAAGAGAGTGAGAAAAGGGGACACAAAAACAAACAGAACAAAATATAATAAACGATAGATAAATAGAAGATAGATCGTTAGATAGATAGAAGGATAGATAGATATAAAGAGAGTGTGAGAAAGAGAGAGACAGAGACAGACAGGGTGACGGGGCAGAGACGGGCAAGCCTCCTCCCATCCTTACTCTCTCCAGCCCTCCATCTCCCTCATTCTGCCTCTCCCTACCTCATTATTTTTGTACCTCTTCACCTCATTCCCTCCTTCTGCCCCTCCCTACCTCATTCTCTCTGCCCCTCCTTACCTCATTCCCTCCTTCTGCCCCTCACTACCTCATTCTCTCTGCCCCTCCTTACCTCATTCCCTCCTTCTGCCCCTCACTACCTCATTCTCTCTGCCCCTCCTTACCTCATTCCCTCCTTCTGCCCCTCACTACCTCATTCTCTCTGCCCCTCCTTACATCATTCCCTCCTTCTGCCCCTCCCTACCTCATTCTCTCTGCCCCTCCTTACCTCATTCCCTCCTTCTGCCCCTCCCTACCTCATTCTCTCTGCCCCTCCTTACCTCATTCCCTCCTTCTGCCCCTCCCTACCTCATTCTCTCTGCCCCTCCTTACCTCATTCCCTCCTTCTGCCCCTCCCTACCTCATTCCCTCCTTCTGCCCCTCACTACCTCATTCTCTCTGTCCCTCCTTACCTAATTACCTCCATCCCTCCCTCTCCCTCCTTCTGCCCCTCCCTCCCTCATCCTTTCTGTCCCTCATTACCTCACTCCCTCCATCCCTCCTTCCGCCTCTCCCTCCCTCATTCTTTTTGTTCCTTCTTACCTCACTCCCTCTCTCTCCTTCTGCCCCCTTCTCTATCTCCCCTCTTCCCTCTCTGTCCTCTGCCCTCCCCTCCTTCCTCTCTCCGTTATAGACTGCATCACCGTTGATTCATTTAAACTCCGCTTAGACAAATATCTCGCATCAAACCCGCGACTGACTGCGTTTGTAAATTAATAACTTTATTTTATCCCCCCCTCAGTTACTAACCCATCTGTCCCCTACTAACTTCCTAATCCTGCCACGGACATTAGTTCCAGGGCAGTAATTTCCTTTCCAATGTTCCCTTACCCACTCTAAACCACTGTTTGGACACTTGATCCTCAGTGTTTTGGAGGACAAGCAACCTAGAAGGGTCACTAGATCTGTTGTTGCTTGATTTCCTTTGTACTCCTTTGTACTCCTTTGTACTCCCTCTTTCTGCTCCTACCTCCCTCTCTCTCCCTCCTTCTGCTCCTACCTCCCTCTCTCTCCCTCTTTCTGCTCCTACCTCCCTCTCTCTCCCTCCTTCTGCTCCTACCTCCCTCTCTCTCCCTCTTTCTGCTCCTACCCCCTCTACCCTCTTTCTTTCTGCTCCTACCTCCCTCTCTCTCTCTCCCTCTTTCTTCTGCTCCTACCTCCCTCTCTCTCTCCCCTTTCTTCTGCTCCTACCTCCCTCTCTCTCCCTCTTTCTGCTCCTACCTCCCTCTCTCTCCCTCCTTCTGCTCCTACCTCCCTCTCTCTCCCTCTTTCTGCTCCTACCTCCCTCTATATCCCTCTTTCTTTCTGCTCCTACCTCCCTCTCTCTCCCTCTTTCTGCTCCTACCTCCCTCTCTCTCCCTCTTTCTGCTCCTACCTCCCTCTCTCTCCCTCTTTCTGCTCCTTCCTCCCTCTCTCTCCCTCCTTCTGCTCCTACCTCCCTCCTCTCTCCTTTTCTGCTCTCCTACCTCCCTCTATATCCCTCTTTCTTGTCCTACTTCCCCCTCCCCCTCTCTGTCTCCTTCTCCTTTCTGCTCCTACCTCCTCTCTCTCTCTCTCTTTCTGCTCCTACCTCCCTCTCTCTCCCTCCTTCTGCTCCTACCTCCCTCTCTCTCCCTCTTTCTGCTCCTACCTCCCTCTCTCTCCCTCTTTCTGCTCCTACCTCCCTCTCTCCTCTCTCCCTCTTGCTCCTACCTCCCTCTCTCTCCCTCTTTCCTCCTACCTCCTCTCTCCCTCCTTCTGGTCCTCCCTCACTCTCTCTCCCTCTTTCTGCTCCTACCTCCCTTTCTCTCCCTCCTTCTGCTCCTACCTCCCTCTTTCTGCTCCTACCTCCCTCTCTCTCCCTCTTTCTGCTCCTACCTCCCTCTCTCTCCCTCCTTCTGCTCCTACCTCCCTCTCTCTCCCTCTTTCTGCTCCTACCTCCCTCTCTCTCCCTCTTTCTGCTCCTACCTCCCTCTCTCTCCCTCTTTCTGCTCCTACTTCCCTCTCTCTCCTCTCTCCCTCTTTCTTTCTGCTCCTTCCTCCCTCTATCTCCCTCTTTCTGCTCCTACCTCCCTCTCTCTCCCTCTTTCTGCTCCTATCTCCCTCTCTCTCCCTCTTTCTGCTCCTACCTCCCTCTATCTCCCTCTTTCTGCTCCTACCTCCCTCTCTCTCCCTCTTTCTGCTCCTACCTCCCTCTCTCTCCCTCTTTCTGCTCCTACCTCCCTCTATCTCCCTCTTTCTGCTCCTACCTCCCTCTCTCTCCCTCTTTCTGCTCCTATCTCCCTCTTTCTGCTCCTACCTCCCTCTCTCTCCCTCTTTCTGCTCCTACCTCCCTCTCTCTCCCTCTTTCTGCTCCTACCTCCCTCTATCTCCCTCTTTCTGCTCCTACCTCCCTCTATCTCCCTCATTCTGCTCCTACCTCCCTCTCATTCCCTCCTTCTGCTCCTGGCTATCTGAAAACGTAATCCCGCGGTCGAACCTTAGAGGACCTCTGCTAATGCTGAAAACCTCTTCCCTATCTTCTCTCCCTCTCTCTAATACCTTCCTTCCCCGTCTACTAACAGGATTGAGATGGTTAATGAGTTGTTTGAGTAAATAGGGGGTAGAAAGGGAATGCTTGTTTAGGATAATAAGTCGAGGTCAGGGCTGGAGTGAGGGATGCGGACGATTTGACTGGAGGCAGAGGCTACCCTGTAATACGGCGGCTACGAGAAAGGGGAGGGGGGGAGTTAGTGTGTGTATATGTGTGTGTGTGTGTGTGCGTGTGTTTGTACTGAGAGAGAGAGAGAGAGAGAGAGAGAGAGAGAGAGAGAGAAGGAAACGATAGCATCTCAACCAACTTGCGGTTCAGTTCATGGAGATATTGTAGGTGAAAACAGTATGATTGCATAGGGCAGTTAACACTGCAAACCATGCAAAATAGTATCTATTCTTTGTGTAACCCCTTGAGGATTATGATGAGTTTTTATGGTTTAATGTGGCTATTATTAGACGATTATATTCAGTTTAGGAAGAACTTGTGAGAGCCAAGGAGTGAACTGAGATAGTTTTTAACTCTTTGATGGGCCAAACATAGTTTGGCGATTTTAAGACCTTTCACCCCGTTTCTTTGTCAATATTTAGACTTGTCGTGTCATTTAGGTGTCCTGGCGAGCGATAGCGAGCCTGTAATGTAAGAGAAACCGGCACTTGGCCGAGACATTTTTCTACCGAAAAATTTACAAATTTATCTTGAAAGGGAGTCTAGGGAGTGTTTTTTAAGCTTGATGGAGGTATAGCGAGGAAACTCAAATATAATTAAATAAATAAATATATAGCCCCAAAAATCAAACACTACCCCCTTAAGGGAAAGTATTTTTTTGAGGTTTACATTGTTAAACTTAATAAGTATCTTAGAGAGAGAGAGAGAGAGTGTGTAAGTATGTTAGTGTACTGTATATACAGTATATTTTTGTGTGTCCTTTAGTATGTGTATGTGTCATTCACCCTCTCACTTTCTTAACGCAATTTTGAGCCTGTTAGGGATACTTTAAAGCCTTTGTTACCATCAGGGTTATTTAGAAACCTTTAGTTTAGTTACTTCAACCTCTGCAGTTGTCTTTGAGTTAGCTGTGGGCAGAAAACTAATTTTGGAAAGGTAATTATAAGAGTGAGAGAACTCTATTTATTATTGCTAATCTGGCAACCTCATACTTACTTGTTATGCTTGTGATGTGTTCGCCACTCTTCTAGCGGCACCGAGGAGCGCGTCGCCCCTCTGCGTCATAAAAACGTGAAAGGGTTAATATAATTAGCTAGCAGAAGAATTCACAAATATACTTTGTATTATTAACCCCTTCGACCCCAGGGATGCACGTTATGCGTCGCCTAGGTATGTAACTCACAGTACCAGCGACGCAACGGTTGCGTCCGCCTTAATTACTCTTGTCCTATGGCACCTAGAGGGTTCAGATTTGTATGGAAACTACTTTATGATCCCACGGAACAATACCGATGGTTGGCAACCCCAAAAGTCCTGCCGCATGTGTGTGGGCGTGTGCGGCAGTGATTTTCCGGTATATTGCCTACCCATCATCTCATGTTAATTGTGACTTTCCCCTGCCCCCCAGGACCCCCAAATGACCTAGGAGAGCTGTTTTATGTTGTTTTTCCTTCATTACTAACCCATCCCATGTGTTTTCAGGAGAAAACAAAATTGACAAGTGGCTGGTCCTCGAGTGTACTTTTGTATTAAATCGCTTGGGTTAAAAGGCCACGGATTTGTTAGGTTCGTAGTTAAACTTAATGAATAGAACATTTAGACCCAAAGGGGTACACATCTGGAACGTCATGATGTAAAAAATAGATACACAGTGTAGTTTTGATTTGCTTAAAAAAACATGACTTAAAGGTTGTTGTTGTTGTTGTTGTTCCCTAAGCTGCCTGGCCGAACAGCCCCGAGTTCCTGAGAAAGGCCATGGCCACGATCGGGCTTTCCCACAGAGCTCTCATTGAGTGTAGATTGTGTTGTTGGCGTAAGTGGTTGTGTGAAATGCAGTCTTCTATGATGTGTTTAATGGTATGGGGTGCTGTGTTACATCCCGGGCAGGCGTCGACAACGGAGTCATCCAGTCTCTTCTGATAGCTCAGGAGAGCTGGATGGTGTCCGCATCTCAGCCTGGCCAGGTGGACTCTGTCCTCGCGAGGAAGGGAGGATTCGGAAGGATGGATTTCGATAAAGGTTATCTATTAAACAAATAATTGAATTTTGATGAGTTTGTATTTAGTTGAGTATGAGCATACTTGTTAATAGCTTTGGTATTTTGTTAATGATATTGGGATTCTTTGTACATTATTTGTATTTCTGACTGTGTTTATCTTCTTATTGGGTGCACTCATTTTTTTCTGATTTTGTAGACATATATTTTGTGTAATAAACAAATGAGGACATTGCCGCATGGCATTAAATCCTCATTGTCACAATGAAAATAAGTATGTTATAAAGTTAAATGATATTCTTGTATTATAACATTGTGACAATAAAGTCTTTTTAATTGAATTGAATAACCTTTTCGGGGTGCAGTGTATCTCATATACTGTAACTGGAGGACGGGTCACAGTATATAAGGTTGTACTTATAAGTTACAAACACTGTGCAAGCAGATATATTGAAGATGACTTATCTAAATACTTACAATATGCAGTATATACAGCTAGGTAATAATACTTACAATATGCAGTATATACAGCTAGGTAATAATACTTACAATATGCAGTATATACAGCTAGGTAATAATACTTACAATATGCAGTATATACAGCTAGGTAATAATACTTACAATATGCAGTATATACAGCTAGGTAATAATACTTACAATATGCAGTATATACAGCTAGGTAATAAGGTAGAACGCAGGAAATAGATATGGAAGGGACAGTTGGGATCATGGGAGGGGAGCTAATACCTACTGTATGTGTTCTAGTGATGTTGTAAATATGACCTTACATCAAGATAGGAGTATATTATTTCTTCAAAGAGCATAGCTTACGAGGTCAGCTATCCTCATTATAATAGATGTTAGTGAGCAATATACCTTCTATGTGCAATAATAGTAGTCCGAGTTTCATATAAATGTTATCCTACGTTATTATATGTTGAGGGCAAACATAACAGTGCTGCTGATGCTTTATCGATAAATCGTGTTTGTTTGATTTCTGTGAATGCGCTAATGTGTAGTAAGAGTATTACGTTAGAGCAACGTAAAGATATTTTATGGGGTCAAATTATTCTTGCTTTAGAATCGGGTAGATTATAGTGATCCCGACGGTTGTTTATACAGGAAATGTGATATAAATGACAGGGTAGTTTTACAACTCGTCATTTCGGATTCACAAGTTAATACATTATTACCTATTCGACATGGTCATGATACAGTTGGGCATCCTCGGAAGCTTCGTTCGTTGAAACAAGCACAGAGGAGTTATTATTGGCGGACAATGAAAAAGGATATAGATAAATATATTGACTGTTGTTCCACATGCACAACTATTAATCCTAAACTAAGCTCGGAAGCTAAAATCGTGGAATATCCAATGCCTGCGTTTCCCTTTGATGTGGTTGCTATAGATTTATTGAAACTCCCGTTGACTTGTTCGGGTAATCAATATGTGATTCTTACTATTTGTCATGGTATGTCGTGTTGTCAGTGTTCCAGGATAAGGAGGCGAAATCGGTTACTGATACATTTTTGGCGGACATTATGTGTAAATTTTGTTGCCCCGATACAATTATAACTGATAATGGTATGAAGTTTTGTAATTCTAATATGACGAAACTATGCGATGCATATACTATTGATCACACAACAGTTAGTCCACATTCACCCCAGTCCAATGGCCTGGTGGAACGTGCTAATCAGTCCCTTATCCGTGCTCGCGGCTTGTTACTAGATCGTGATATGAGCACTTGGGATTCCGTTCTTCATTTTGCTGAATCTACACTGAATTGTTCGATCAATTCCTCGATTGCGGATTCGCCGTATTTAATTGCTTTTGGTAGAGATATGAGACTTCCTCATAATTCGTTGGTTCAGTCTAATTCTCCTGTTTCCAACTGCGATGATTACATTTTGCAACACTTGAATAATTTTTGTTCTATTTATAAGAACCTGCGCACTTCTTTATCGAAATCAAGGGAAGATATGATTAATATATAGCGTATAAACGTAAGAGGGATGTTAATATCGATGTAGGTGTTATTGTTTATTTGATAGAGTTTTACGCTAAGGATAAACTGCAGCCTGTTTTCGAGGGCCCGGATAGAGTCATTTCAGTCAACAAGAATAGCGCTGTTATAAAACACTTGGAAAAGGGCGCTGAAAAAATAGCTCATGTCAATCATTTTAAAAGTGTAGTTCGAAATTTACCTGGCTACAAAGAATATAATATGAGGATAAATTGAGGTCAAATAATTTTGCTTTTGTTAGGGAGGACAGTCATTTTGTAGCTCAATGGTGAGCGGATAGTTTGGGTATGAATTTGTATTTGTTTTATAATGTAATTCTTTAGTCATTCACATTTTTTAAACTGTTTGTGATTCCTCAGATACGTGTCGTAGAGAGGATTGTGGTGCGCTTCCTGATATTGTGGATGTTGGGATGGGTGGTTGGGCGGCTACGCGCTGTCACCGCTAGCGCGGACAACCCTTCCGACCTCACTCGTCCTGGGATGATTTTGAGCCAGCGAGGCAATATTGTATTGGTATCTGATGTCGTTGGATCCTACGTGGACATGTCTTACTTATCTAAAATTAAACTTGGGTGTGGTAGAGTTTCGGAGAATATCACGTTTATGAAGGGTATTTTGGATGATCTGAAGAACTTCGTTTACTCACTCTAACGTTAAGGCTGTGAATGTATTTCAATGTAATGCACTGGATATTGTCAGTTGTCCAGTCTGAGGTTGATCATGATTTTCGAAATGCGGAGCCTAACTCGCTCTCTCGTCGGAAGAGGGGTTTTATAAATATTGGGGGTAAACTTCTTGGGGCTTGTTTGGCCGTGCTACTGAGGATCACCTGCAATCTATGTAGGGTAAGATTGATGATCTTACGGTCTATTTGGAGAAACATAACCAGTTAATGTCTACAAAGAATATGAATCTGGAGAGCATCGTAAATACTGTTAACGAAATGAGTAGTTCTTAATGGGGTACAGAATACTCTAAATGAATTAAACAGTAACGTAACGCTTTTTGAAGAACTTGTGATATCCACTAGAATTGACATTTTCAATGTAATGTCCACACTATTGGGTGAAGGATTTTAACGCTATATGCTTGCTTTGCTTTGGTTCACGCAGAAAATGGGCTTGTGACATCTGACTTACTTTCCATGGTCGACCTTTTCAAATTGCTGAGGTTGGCAAAGTTGGAACTAGATTTGGTCCGTCGTGTGGGTCATTCAGAACTAGAGTTTTATTACCGCTTTCTCAAAGTGTATGTGAGTCAAGGTAAATTTCTTGTTTTAATCCCATTTGCATCTTACATGATTTTGTCTTGGTTTGAAGTAATACCTTTTCCTGTTAAAGGTCATGATTCCTTGCTCAGAATTGATTTTCCTTCAGACATTTTTTTGGTTTCGAATGGGAAGTATACAGATGAATATCATTCACTACTGAGTTCCTCCACTATTAATGCTCTTTATCATACGGTTTTCGGAATGTTTACCATTTGCGCAGCATCTGTCGTTCCGGTACTGCCAATTAATTCTAACAAGTGTGTTAAAGCCATTATTGGTAATTATAATGTCCTGGATTTTTTTAATTTCACTCCGGTTCCATTTCACACATTTTTCCATGTTTACGTATATAATA
This sequence comes from Paralithodes platypus, assembly GCA_032716605.1. Lineage (NCBI taxonomy): Eukaryota > Metazoa > Arthropoda > Malacostraca > Decapoda > Lithodidae > Paralithodes > Paralithodes platypus. The sequence goes on from CM064495.1 coordinate 18,114,263, forward strand.
CTCACTTTCTATATGTTGCCAATGCTAGTGATCTACTTATTACTTGCTCGGACAGAGCACTCTTTCATAAATCATGTATTGGCCAAGTTTATGTAAGGGGTTCTTGTTTGGTGGTATCTCATCATCTTACTCCTTACCCTTCTTTCACTCACATGCTTTCCATCACGGATCAGGATATTCTATTTGCGAGCATTTCTTCTGATGTGAATATTTCTAGTCAATTTTCATTTCCCAAATTCGTTTCACGTAAGATTGAAATTTTGGAGCTGATTAATACATCCATGGACTCTCTCTCATTTATGCATTTCGTTCGCCCTGAGTTAGTATATCCTCTTCCTGTGTTCACCAGTATTATTGTGTATATTTTGATTGTAATTTTCATAATATTTAATAAGAATATTGAGGGTCGGTTGACTAAGGTTGAGATTGTTCAACAAATTGGCAAATAATTATTTTCATTATTTGAGGGCAGTGGACATTGTAAACAGACCTGTGGCATTTGGATTTGATTGATTACTATGTTTCATTTACTTTGTGTAAAAACAAATGTATTGTTTTTTTTCCCAGGATTTTTTGTGTTGGTGTTCTTTAGTTTTTACTATATCAATATTTGTTTTAATTATTTTGCACAATTATTGTCTTTTGGTTATTGTATATGTACTGATTGGATTGATTTTGTCTTAGCTTACACAAGCACAAATTATTATTACATGTCGAAAAACAGTTTTTCTTTACTTAATATAGATCATCAACATAGTGCTTATAAATATTGAAAAACAGTTGTCTTCTACTCATACATCTTCGTCACGGTGTTTATAAATTTTGAAATATAGTCCTTTGACTCGATCATGATATCAGAGTTTTCATAAATATTTCTTTTGGTTATTAATCTTATATATTACCAGGATATATGGTCTTGGTCCTGGTGGTTTTGAGGGCTGATTGGTGTAGATTAGTCTATACCTTTTTATGTTTTGTTTTATTTGTTTATTGAGCAATTAATTATATTGGTGTGATTTTGAACAGAAACATTGGTTGGGTGTTGTGGTACTTGGTGGGTTCTATGGAAGGGCTTTATGAACTTTCTCTGTATTGCCCAATTATGTTAGTAACTGTGAACGTTAATGTGCAGGACAGTTTTTGTATTTTTGTGGAAAATATTGTTTTATTTAGATAACTATCGTGCATGAAAATCTTTATCCCTTAGTAGTCATATACTGGGGTTTAACCCTACCTGGTGCGACACAAGACATTTTGGACCCTCTCTGTTTCACACTATTAGTTTGGAGATATTAAGATGTTTCACCTCATCTAATTGACGATTATAAGACACTTCGTCCCATTCAGGTCTCCATTTTATCTGGGCGAATGATAGCGAACCTGCAATATAGAGAAACCAGCCTTCGGCGGGGAAAATGTTCTGCCAAAAAATTTACATATTTAGTTTGAAGGGGTCTTGGAAGGCGTTTTTTTTTTTTTTTTTTTTTTTTTTTTTGTATTAGGTCAAAAGGGGATATGGGGGGGGGGGAGGGGGGAGGTTGTGTGTTTGTTTGTTTTCATAGAGAAAAAAAATGCTCGAAAAGGACAAAATAAATCAAAATTCTCAATACTAATGAAACAAAATATCATAATAACCCCAAAGACGTCACACCAGATGGTGTTAAGCTGAAAAATTTGCCCTTTGGAGGGTACCACCAATAGGCTCTTTGACACATGGGGATAGTGTGCTCGAGTCAAGTGGTAAGGGGCATGAAGTGAGGCACAGATGTTTGCTGAGCTCATTCAATAGCCTACATTTTCTCAACGACGCCACCCTCGATCAACAGGTAGACACAGGAATTATTGTATATGACATTGGTGGGCTCTGGCAAGATTATTGGAACATCCGCAAAGATCCATATCTGTCCATCAGTCAAACGAATTGGACCAAAAATGTCGGACACTTGGTTCATGTGGAGGCGCCTATTGGTGAAATATCTGGAACTGACTCATGAACTAAACCGGTGACAGTGGAGAGTGTGTACTGACTGTCTTATAACCTATACATTTGACAGATTGGTGTTGCTTGTTCTTGGTTTAACATACAGTATACCTGTTAAAACTATTAAGGGGAGATTTTCACTTGAGTTATGTTTTTTTCGGGACCGACTTATCTCTCATAATTAGCTCCATTGGCTTTGATATGTTAAGACGTTTGCCCCATTGATTCGGCTATTTTAAGAACTTTAGCCCTATTTCTGTCAATTTTAAGACATTTCGTGCCATATAGGTATCATTGTTTTCCTGGCAAGCGATAGCGAGCCTGTATTTTTAGGGGGATGTGGCCTTCGGCCGGACAGTTTTCTACCGACAAATGTACTTATTTATCTCGAAGGAGGATCTTGGGGTTAAATTTGTAAGCTTGATGGAGGTCTAGGGAGCAAACTAAAAACCTCCCCTTAAGGTATTCGGCGGTCACATGACAGTCGGCTATATTGTCACCATAATCGTGTAATTTGAACGGTCACAGGCATACTTAACCATCAACATATGTAGCGGTTCACAGTCTCATAGTCGCAATATAGAAGCATTATACAGATAGGAAACCACAATATTTAATAAGGTTTTCAAACATTATTGTTTTCGGTCATTTACTGTTAATTGTACATATATTATTTTACAGTGTATATACTGTATTTGCGATGTTCGTGTTTTATGGAAGTTCAATAGTTAGACGTCGATACTTAGCAACAATACACAAACATATGGGGCTGTGATAAAATATAATTAAGTTTGTTATGCTTGAATGAACTTTAAATTAACCATGTACTACACACATATTTTTAGGCTTGCATCTGTTCCTGGTAAATAAATAAATATATATATATATATATATATATATATATATATATATATATATATATATATATATATATATATATATACAGTATATATATATAAATATATATATATATATATTTTTTTTTTTGTAACCCAAAACTCTTACTGGTCAATTGATCTACATTATAATAGAATAGATTATGACATACCATAAAGAAGCTTCATGTTTATACTGCTGATAATTGATCTACATTATAATAGAATAGATTATGACATACCATAAAGAAGCTTCATGTTTATACTGCTGATAATTGATCTACAGTATAATAGAATAGATTATGACATACCATAAAGAAGCTTCATGTTTATACTGCTGATAATTGCATAATTGAGTGCAGCCTTACCTTTTTAATGGATGATGTGACTTCCATAACATTCACCCGATGTTATTGATAACTTTGGGTCTTAAGGGGACCACCTCGCTCTTGTTCTCTATTTTTCTCTCTCTTGCCGGGTTGTATCCATTTAGCCTCTTACAGCCAACTGATTTAAGACGTTTATCTCCATCCCAGTGTCGATTTATTCCTGGCGAGCGATAGCAAGCCAGCATTGTTTGGAGATATTTTTCTATCGAAATCTAGCCTGCTGTCTAATTCTTCATCCAAAAGATGCTAGCTCGCTATTGCTCGCCAGGAAAAAAACCGACACCTGAATGGGGATAAACGTCTTAAAACAGTAGGCTGAATGGGGCCAAATGGACTCAACCCAGAAAAAGAGAGAGAGAAATAGAGAAAAAGAGCGAGGTGGTCCCATTAAGGGGGGGTTTCCAGTTTTGTCCCTAGATATCCTTCAAGCTTAAGATTACACCTCCTTGAGCCCCTTTCAAGATAAATTTGTACATTTTTCGGTAGAAAAATTTCCCGGCTGAAAGCCGGTTCCTCTTAAATTACAGGCTCGCTATCGCTCGCCAGGATAAAATCGACACCTAAATGGCACGAAAGGTCTTAAAATTTACAGAAATTGGTTGAAAGTTCTTAAAATCGTCAAAATAATGGGGCAAACGTCTTAAAATTAGAAAAACAATGAGGCTAAACATAAGGGAGAAAGGAGTCAAGAAAAAAATCCCTCAAGTGGAAATCTCCCCTTAAATTACCTCTCAGTGTACCAGGACGTGTTTACATTATATTATGGCCATTATTAAGGGGAGGCAGACCGTTTTTCTGGACCCCCTTCTCCCTAATGTTTAGCCCCACTAGTTTTGAGAATATAAGACGTTCGGCCCATTAGTTTGGCGATTTTAACACCTTTTGCCCCATTTCGTTGTTAATTTTAAGACCTTTCGTGCCATTTAGGTGTCGATTATTTCCTGGTGAGCGATAGCGAGCCTGAATTTTTAAGAGGAACCGGCCTTCGGCAGGGACATTTTTCTACCAAAAAACGTACATATTTATCTTGAAGGGGGGGGGGTCTAGTGGGTGTTTTTCTAAGCTTGATGGAGGTCCAGGGAGGCCACTAAAAAATATATGAATACATTAATTAATAGACCAAACAAACGGTCAGTCTCCCCGTAACAGATTTAATTCAGTTTTATAAGGATTTGTTGGAATCAGAAGCATTATTGACATCAACTTTGCCCCATTGATTCTAGAGATCCTTCCGAAGCTGCATAAACTCGTCTAATTGTAAGCAGAATATTGTGTCGAAATTCGTTATTAAAGCCTGAAAAGGTTAAGGGGGGTCACCGGCTTCTGTTCATCTTTCTCTCCTTTTCTCTCTTTCCCTGGCTTGTATCCATTCGGCCCCATTCAGCTAAATGTTTTAAGACGTTTATTCTCATCCATGTGTCGATTTCTTCCTGGCGAGCGATAGCGAACCATCATTGTATGGAGAAATCCGGCTTCGCCGGACACAGTTTTCTATCGAAAAATGTACAAATTTAGCTTGCTGTCAAAACAAAAATATATGTATGCTGGCTCGCTACCGCTCGCCAGGAAAATATTGACACCTGGATGGGGGTAAACGTCTTAAAACAGTAGGCTGAATGGGGACGAATGGATACAAGCCAAAGAGAGAGGGAGAGAAAGAGAAAAAAAACGAGGTGGGCTCCCTTAAGGCAGAACCTTACACCCCCAATTCACCCTGTATAAGAGATTTTGTTTCTGGCATTATACCATCTTAATACCAATGGAAATACTAAGACTCGCTGAAAAAAATCAGATCTCTATGTGCGTGCGCGCGCGCGCACATAATTTCATTGCACTATATGAAAAATCAACTAGTCATTGAAAAAATTTCAAATTTCCCCCAATTTTTTTCTGGCGTATCCTACAAGCATCCCCTACAACTATATGATCTAGTTTTCCCATATTGAATAATAAAAGGTGCTGAAAAAAAAATATAATATATATATATTTTTTGGTATCCCAAATTTCGACATGAAAAATTTCGAATCTTGGAAAATATCGGAGATGCAGCCATTATCTAATCATATTACCGTTGCTATATAGTCCTATATATAGTGTGTAGAAGGGGAACGAAGCAGAGCAATATACAAAAATGTAGTTGCACTTGGAGTTGCCAATATATTATCACTGGAAATCGCAAAACTTTTTAATTCATACCTAGGAAGTGACAATTTTGGGGAAAATAACTAAGTTACTCCTTCCAGAGACGTTTTCTATTACAAAGCTGTTAGAGAAAACAGAGTTATATGGGATACTCATGTAAAACATCTTGGAACTTTGGATCAACAGAAGACTTTCACAAGTGTTTTATATACATCCATGATATTGGGGGCCATGATATTGGGGGGGGGGGGGGCTAGGGATGTCATATGGGTGTTTATGCCCTCATATGATAGTTTCTATTGTTTACAGAAGCCTTTTAGACAAAAAAAAAAAAAAAATTTGGGCTGAGGGTAAACAAATGTCTTGATTGGGGGGTGTGGTTGAACCCCCGTTCGGGGGGGTTATGGATGCGATATTTTTTGTTTTTTTGCCCTCCTATGCTATTCTATGTTGATAGAAGCACTTTAGAAAAAAGAAAAAAAAAAAAAACATTGATTTCAAGGTTCAGCCTTGGTTCAGCCTCCCCTTAGTCATATTCATACAAAAGTATTCATAATTGAGCCCGGGCAGGAGGAAATGATTGGCCGGTCTCCTCACTTCTGGTGCCTCTGTTCTCCTAGCAGTAAATAGGAACCTGCTGGAGACAGCAGTCATTGGTCACGTTCCATCTGGGGTACAAGTATGTTGTGTGGTGCTCATGTATTCTCCGACAAAACTGACACTTATTAAGGGGACATGGGCTGTTGTTCTGGTCACCCTTCTTCCTCATGCTTACCCCCGATAGTTTTCAGATTTTATGACGCTCGGCCCATTAGTTTGGCGATTTTAACACCTTTTGCCCCATTTCGTTGTCAATTTTAAGACCTTTCGTGCCCTTTAGGTGTCGATTTTTTCCTGGTGAACGATAGCGAGCCTGTAATCCTAAAAGTAACCGGCCTTCAGCCGGGACATTTTTCTACCGAAAAATTTACAAATTAATCCAGAAGGGGGATCTGATGGATGTTTTTTAAAGTTTTGATGAAGGTCTAGGGAGGACAATAAAAAAAAACAAAAAAATGAAAAATCTACCAAACAGTGAACCTTTCCCCCTTAACCCATTCTGGACCGGCGACGTCTTTTTCATTATACTCTGGCAACTATTAGGAAAATACATTCAGTTTAGGAAGTACGTTTACATATTTAAAGGCAACTGAGTATCCCAAATAATCCATTTAGTAACCATATATCCTTCCTAAGCTTCATAAAATCGTCTAAATATTGTTGAAATCAACTAAAAATATATACTTGCTAAGGAATCGTCAGCTGAAATCAAACTGGTTATAGGTATATGATGATAATGATGATGATATTTGCACAGATATTATATTTTCGTTAGCACCTCTTATAGTGTTTCTTACAGTGTTTCTTCTGTTCATGTTTATATATCCTTATAATTTCCTGTTCTCTACATTGTTCTACTTTTGTTGTTCCTCTTCTCTGGTTGCATGTGGATTTGTGAGTTCCTTTATTATACAGTATAATTATATCTTTTCCAGAATGTCTACAGTAATGCTTTTCATTCTTCTATTCTATCTAACTATCAATCTATTTACTCAGGGCCATTCTCCACTTTTTCTATTTTTGTTATCTACTCTCGTCAAATAAGTAATACCCTTATTTAATGTGTTATCTTTATCACATGCTTATTGTAGTTCTCTTTCTGTGGTTGTGCAATAAATAACTGAGATGATATATTATATAGTGTGACATGAGCAATAACTGAGATGATATATTATATAGTGTGACATGAGCAATAACTGAGATGATATATTATATAGTGTGACATGAGCAATTTTAGCGGCGTCTTTCCTTGAAATCACAGAATACAAATCAAAATAAAGTGTTGGTAAAGTATTTTCTACGGTAGATTTTCACTATTTTCCTCGCACAATATCTTACGTGGTGGCTCAAAATACTCAACAGTCATAACAAACATTGAGTAATTAACCCTTTCAGTACACATAGATGCCTTTATTTTTATCCAGGCTATCATTAGATGGTTTTAAGAAGTTTATTAACCCCTTCAGGATACGGTGACGTGATTTTTCTGGCTAATAGTAGACGATTATATACAGTTTATGAAAGATCTCTAGGAATCAAATGGTTAAAATGATCTCAATTAACCCACTGACTTTCAAACTTCCTTCTTATAATAAATACAATTCACCATATGAAGTGCTCCTCCTCATATGGTGTTTATATTCACCATATGAAGTGCTCCTCCTCATATGGTGTTTATATTCACCATATGAAGTGCTCCTCCTCATATGGTGTTTATATTCACCATATGAAGTGCTCCTCCTCATATGGTGTTTATATTCACCATATGAAGTGCTCCTCCTCATATGGTGTTTATATTCACCATATGAAGTGCTCCTCCTCATATGGTGTTTATATTCACCATATGAAGTGCTCCTCCTCATATGGTGTTTATATTCACCATATGAAGTGCTCCTCCTCATATGGTGTTTATATTCACCATATGAAGTGCTCCTCCTCATATGGTGTTTATATTCACCATATGAAGTGCTCCTCCTCATATGGTGTTTATATTCACCATATGAAGTGCTCCTCCTCATATGGTGTTTATATTCACCATATGAAGTGCTCCTCCTCATATGGTGTTTATATTCACCATATGAAGTGCTCCTCCTCATATGGTGTTTATATTCACCATATGAAGTGCTCCTCCTCATATGGTGTTTATATTCACCATATGAAGTGCTCCTCCTCATATGGTGTTTATATTCATTCTGTCAACCTTTCCAAGTTATCTCTACAATTTTCGATAATAGCCAAAATAAAAGGAGGCATGAGTCCTGGTTTGCTGAAAGGGTTAAGAATCTGTGAGAGTTTAAGAATGTATTATTATAGCTCGTATCCCGTTGATCTATATAGGCCCTTCCTAAGCTGCAGAAAATCCTCTAAGGGGAATTAAATGAAGAAAATATCTCTCTCTCTCTCTCTATATATATATATATAAATATATATATATATATATATATATACTTTATGAAGGAGACAAAAGGCAAACGTACCTGTAGCAAGTGCCCCTACCCCGAAGTTGAAAAGGTGACAGATAGCCGAATTCAAGGTATGTTGGAATCCAATTGTCTGGGTACACGGAGCTTGAAGCAGTTTAAGTCATAGGCTGAGGCAAAAACAGATTGAGGTAGAGGGTTCCTAAGCTTGCTTGTTGAGTAAAAGAAAGACTGGAAACATTTGTTCAATCTTTGGTTAGAGAGTTGGACAGAATATGGGTGGAAGTGTGTTGAAAGGTGGGTGCCCCTCACTCTCCATAAGGGAGCGGGTATACACTGAGAGAGCTCTGAAGAACGTTGATTAGTGTAACAGCGGTAGAAGAGTGAGATAAATACAACATTGCTGTGTGTAGAGAGAGATTGTAGGGAATTAGTGAGAGGAGGTAAGTTGACGAGACAAAATGCATTTGACCCTTTTAAGAAGTACGGTATGGGGAAAACTTCCCCACACATGCGAACAATACTCAATATATGGGCGCACTGTCCTACTATACAGAGCAAGAAACAGTGCAGGGGTGAAGAACCCACAGAGATGGTTGAGCACACCTAACCTCTGGAAAGCTGCTTTAACAAGAGTGGTAATATGATCTTTCCAAGAAAGGCCATAAGAAAAAGAAACACCAAGAATACTGAGAGACGATGAAGGGTTCATTTGTGTAATGTTGAAGTCTAAGGGATAGACCTGCAGAAGTCCTTGATGGATAGATAGATGGAGACATTGGGTTTTGGAAGAATTGCTTGCTCTCCTCCTTCGACGCCTCCATATTTCTCTCTTTCTTATTCCCTTTATTTCATTCCTTCATTCCCTTTCCTTGCAATTCTTAGGTTGCTCCACCTTTATCTCCCAACTCTTCCTATATTATAATTTCCATCTTCAATGCACCTCTCTTCTACTCCCTTTCCACATACATCCTTTCTGTTTCCGCTTTCCCTTCATTATTCTCCTCCTCTTACCCCTCACTTTGGTTCTCCCCCTCCATCCTTCCTTCGCCCTCAACTTCATCCTCCCCCTCTCCCTTCCTTCTTTTCATCACCCTACTCCTTTTTGTTGACCTTCATACTCCCCTCCCCCCCCCCCTCTTCCTTCTCACCTTCATCCCACTCCCTCCCTCTTCCTATATAATTGCACCAACTCTAGCAATTGTTATAGTTATAGTAGTTATTATATATATAGATATATACTGTATTATATTATATATATATATATATATATATATATATATATACAGTATATATATATATATATATATATATATATATATATATACAGTATATACTGTATATATATATATATATATATATATATATATATACAGTATATATATATATATATTATATATATATATATATATATATATACTGTATATATATAGTATATATATATATATATATATATATATATATATATATATATATATATATATACTATATATATACAGTATATATATATATATATATATATATATATATATATGTTTCTAGTCTCTCAGTGGGGATCGAACCATCGACCATCAGGACGATAGCCGACGCTTTAATCAATTACACCGCGGCAGTCTAAAAGACACTCAGCCTTCTATCCTATTTATGTTTTAGGGAGAAGGGAAACCCACTAGGCGAATATATTTCAATTCAAACCTAGTTGTAGGATCCATATTTCCAGAATACCAAACACGGATTTTTTTGAGTGTCCCGACGCAACTCGGGTCGAAATTGATTTCATTTAATTCTAACCCACAAAGCATGAGAGTTACAAATATTGAGAATATAATTATCACAAATACACGTGAGCCACTAAATGTTTCTAGTCTCTCAGTGGGGATCGAACCATCGACCATCGACCTGATGGTCGATGGTTCGATCCCCACTGAGAGACTAGAAACATTTAGTGGCTCACGTGTATTTGTGATAATTATATTCTCAATATTTGTAACTCTCATGCTTTGTGGGTTAGAATTAAATGAAATCAATTTCGACCCGAGTTGCGTCGGGACACTCAAAAAAATCCGTGTATGGTATTCTGGAAATATGGATCCTACAACTAGGTTTGAATTGAAATATATTCGCCTAGTGGGTTTCCCTTCTCCCTAAAACATAAATAGGATAGAAGGCTGAGTGTCTTTTAGACTGCCGTGGTGTAATTGATTAAAGCGTCGGCTATCGTCCTGATAGTCGATGGTTCGATCCCCACTGAGAGACTAGAAACATTTAGTGGCTCACGTGTATTTGTGATATATTCTCAATATATATATATATATATATATATATATATATATATATATATATATATATATATATATATATATATATATATATATATATAAGCCCACTTAGCACAGTGGTGCCATAGAGTGGGAGGGATATTCCCTGGAAACAGGGGATTATCGAGGGCGGAATATAATAAGCCGTAGGGACCAGCCCCGGCTTGGCTTTGGTCTGTGATTCTAAGATTTATATATAATGTTTTTTGTGTATACATATATGTAAAATATGAGTAGGGTAAAGGAATGTATAATCACCTTCGCCCTTCTGAGACAATATACCTGTATATGTAATTTTATGTATCTATACTATCTCAATAAAGAATAAGATCAAATCACATCAAATCTTCCTTGCCCCTACCCCTTCATTTTCACCTTCATCCTACCCTATTACATTCTTCCTTCCCCCTCATCATCATCTTACTCCCTGCTTCTTCCTACACATCACCTTCATCATACTCCCCCCTCACATTCATCCTACTTCCTCCCTCATTCTCTCCCCTGCCTCCACCCCTCTTCCTCCCCTAGCCACCACCCTTACCTTCATCCTACTCCCTCCCTCATCCTCTCCCCTACATCCACCCCTTCCCTCTATGCCTTCTACTCCCTCCCTCATCCACACCCCTTACCTCATCCTACTCCCTCCCTCATCCGATTTTCCTTACATTCATCCTACTCCCTCCCTCATCCTCTCCCCTACCTCCATCCTACTTCCTCCCCCATCCACCCTCATTACCTTTATCCTACTCCCTGCCTCATCCTCTCCCTTACCTCCACCCCTCTTCTTCCCCTCCCTCTAAGCCTCCTACTCCCCACCCCACCCCTACCGTTGCCGCGATGCTCATTTGTCACCGGGGTCTTTGTCGGCTATTGTCACACGGAACACACCACCACCTTCCCTCACTCCCCGGGCCCCCAGAACGGCTTCCATTGTGCCTCTCCGCGTTACCCCATGACTGGCCCACAAAGGAGAAAAACAACACAAAACACTTAATTGTAATCGGAGAACTTGGCGGGGTTGCGGGGGAACTGGAGAAGCGGGAGGCTTTTTTAGAGTTCTTTGTCATTTTTGTGGGACTGCTAATTTGTCCGTGTGTGTGGTGGCGGCCAAGGGGAGGTGTACTGGCGTGTGGTGTTTACAAGTGCTGGTGCTGGTATGGCGGCTGTAGGAGGATTTGTGATGTAAAGCAAAGTAGAGTGGATAGTGACGACGACTGCAGACCAAAGGGGGAGGTGTGGTGGAGTGGTCTTGCCACTGGACTGGTAATCCAATGGACCTGGATTCGAATCCCGATGTTTCAATAGGAAGATATTATCGGGATGGAATTTGTGCTGTACCTTGTATCATAGTGCATTACCACAAAGCCCACCGAATCGCCCAAAAAATACGCTCATTGTTCTCGTATTAAAAACCACTGTATGAATATTCCCATACTCAAAATATGCTACAGCTGAATTGAGGAGCAATGTCTAGTGTGTTAATTGCTCAATAGGTGGCGTTCTGAGAGTGAGGGTTTGAGTCTTGGGAGTAAGACAGTGAAGCACGAAGTCGAAGCAGCTCCAGAGACGGGACTGCTTCGAGCCGTGAGTGAGCCTGCACATTCACCGCTCAACACGGTGAAGCCTGTGAGGTCTTGTTCCAGCCTAGGAAGTGAGACAAGTGAAGCACGAGCTACAACCAGCCCTCGCAGACACGCGGCTCTTGGTTGCCCACTCTGGCTCGGAGCAGTCCCACTTCTGAGGCTGCTTCGCCTTTATGCTTCACTGTCTCATCCCCTCGACTCGGACCCTCACTCTCAGAAAGCCACCTATTGAGCATATATATATATTTGTATGTATATATATATATATATATATACTGTATATATATATATTATATATACTGTATATATATATATATATATATATATACCGGGTATATATATATATATATAATTATATATATGTATATATATAACTGTTATGTCGCACTATAATTCTGCACGCTTTAAGTTAGTTCATTATTTTCACCTTAGGAAAGCTTTTAGAACTACAACACTCAACTGGAACACAACTGACTTTTATCATATGAATCTTAATCAAATAAATCTCCACCAATTATTATGTTCCCTCCACCAACCGACTTTACTCCTAAACTCAATTAATGAAATCAACAAATACATGTGGCAGTCCAGGGATTCGAACCTAGGATGCTCACATCGAAATTCAGTGCATTTATCCATTGCGCTAGCTACGAAGACATGTCACAGAATACACAATTGCGGTTCACAAGTTTTATTTCATTGAATAGCTAGGGTACACAGCACATATCAATATTATCTGAATCTTACTTATATAGAAATAAGTTCGGCATACACATTGAATAAATAACACTATTCCTATATCATATGAAGACAATAATAAAGGATGTTCTTCATCAATAATATGATCAAGTTAATGCAAGATGATGAATATATATCTAAAGCATAAAAGCACACATAGCGGTTAGTCTCAAACAATAACTGATATCCTGAGTTTAGAAAACTAAAGCGAGGTATAGCGTGAATCAAGGTAGGTCAATAATACTGAGGTCACACGTATTCAGTGATGGCAAAATATGGAATTTAGTATATCAGATGAGGCATAAATAATTTGTAAGTTGGACCAGTATATAGAGTATATAAATCTCTATCAACTCATATAAGTAAAAATGTAGATATTAGTTTATGGAACTGAGGATAATTTATTTTAGCCCGTGTGAAAGGCTGAGGTCTCGTCGTTGAAATATTAACGCGATGTGGTATAACATAGAAGTTAATAATTATAAATAGAGCTTAGTCTGAGTTTGAAGTCAGGAAGCATGAATACGATAGGTTTAAATAAGAGACAAAATATTTAACACTCTCTGTGAACACTTATACAAGATTATGTACCCTGCTAATAATATTAAGCATAGAATAAGATCTGTTAGGGTGTCTACTGGTATTTACGTGTAGTATGCGGGTATTATTTCCGAACGAATATATATATATAAGCCTTAAATGTAATATAGGAATGTATATTACAAAGTATATACTGTAGATATATCAATCCCAGGACAGAGTTTGTATGTTCTCTCGATACGAGCAACGATTGCTAGAAGGCGAGAATGATTAATCTCGGATGTTTACGTTAAATTGAACACAAAACATATCCTATATAACCTTCGCAATAAGCCCCAAACACATAAGAATCACAAAAGTACTTAATTTGGGTTGAAGTATAGGAGAAAGCAGCCGTGAGAGATCTGGTCACACGTGGCAACTATAGTGCGGTGTCCGTCTGCCTGTTTGCACCAGAGATAGACGATACCTTCACACGGTATAGCTAGGAAGGTCAATTGTAGGCACAACACACTCTCTCGGTCCTCCAGCACTCCTCGCAGCTTGTAGGATACTTTTCAAGGGGATTTTGGCTAGCCCCTAGGGAAGTATTCTCCGAGTTGACTTAGTCACGTATACTCCAACACAGAAAACCCATGTTAGACAGTGAATCAACTTTGCCTAACAATATCCTATTTTTGATCAGGTAGTATTACATATTACAGATAGTGACATGGCTGATGCATTTCGGAACATAAGAGGCATGAGAATTACAGTTTTTGAATTATTGCTCGGTTATCTAAAGTCTTAAAAATATAGTACATACATAGTTATATGGGGAATGGTATCCTTTATTTATTTATTTTAGAAGTAAGTAGTAGAGAGCTTGGATGAGTACATGATAAATTATGTACAGTTTTGCAGGTTTTCTCATTGTTATAGGTTTTTATGTAATGCTCTAGTTGTTAGCTGGAATGTCCTGGTTGTAGTTGTTGTCCCTCCTGGTGGCGATATTGGTAGGTATTTCTGTCTGGGTAGATGGACGTAAATGGAGGTGGTTGATGTCATAATTCCATAAAATACGACTCGTCATAATCCAAGTCTGGCTCCGGCTGGGCATTCTGATCCTTTGATGAGGGCGGCCAATTTTTTACCTAGCGCCCGGGGGTCATTAACGAGAGGGTATCCGGATACGTGTTTTAAGGGGCCAGGTTAACCTTGTTTTCTATTTGGCTTCTGTAGGGGTGACTGGTGTATGTGATTCTTGGTTTGGAGGGTAGACATATTCTTCTGCTTGTTATGGACGCAATTTTGCAAGGTGATATTTGATGAGCTAGGTGTTTAACCCCTTATTGGTGGCGCTCGACTTAAGTCGTGCACCAATTTGCAGCAAGTTAGGAGCATTATTAAGGCTTTTAAAGGGTTAAAATCGAGTGCAAATGGCCGGGAGCACAGCGGGCCAGACAGCCGACTCCCAGGGCTTACCGCCGCCCATTAACTCATGTTCCCTGTGTTCTCGAGAGGCTGGCAGTGTAGCCAGTAGTGAGCATAGCTGGGAAAAATATACCGATATATGCTAAACTCCCATGTTCGTGGCATCACTGCAAGAGAACCACGAGTGCTATGTAGCTCATTCTGGTCTCATTTTGAAGCTTTTAGTGCCTAGTTTTTTGCTAAATATTTTTTTTCATGCAGATGCTTGATTTATCATGCAGGAGGGCCTGAATATGCCCAAATGAGCCCAAAACACACCCGCTAGACAAGGGGTAAGGATGAGATCTGTGAAGCATGTGAGGAGGTGTGTGGAGTGAGGAGAAGAGGGAGGGCAGTGAAAGGTACAGCATGGTGGACAGAAGAGGTAAGAATAGCTGTGGAAGAAAAGAAGAAAGCATATAGAGAGTGGTTGGGTAGTAGAGGGAATGAAGATTTCGAGAGACAGAAACGAGCGAGGTAGGTGGAGAGTAAGAGGGTGGTGAAGAGAGTAGTGAAGGAAAGTAAGAGAAGAGTAGATGAGGAATTTGGAAGGAATCTGAGTGTAAAATGGAGGGAGAGTAAGAAACTGTTCTGGAAAGAAGTCAAGAAAGTTAGGGAAGGTAGCAAGGGAAACAGTAAGGGTGTGAAAGATAAGAATGGGAGAATGCTAGCCGAGAAGCAAGAGAGAGTCGAAAGATGGAGGGAGTACTTCAATGAGTTGCTAAATGTAAGGAATAAAGAGCCAGCAAACATAGCTGGATATGGTATGGGAGGGAGAAGAAGAGAAGTAGTGGAGGAGGAGGTGGGGATTAGGAGGTCAGAAGTGTGGGAAGCCATGAAAAGAGTGAAGTTGGGGAAAGCACCAGGAACAGATGGAGTGTGTGGGGAAATGTTGAGGTATGGTGGTGAGATAGTGATCGAATGGGTATGGAAAATGTACAAACTAGCATGGGAGAAGGGGGGTGCACCCGATGACTGGAAGACTGGCATAATAGTCCCCCTATATAAGGGCAAAGGGGAAAGAGGAGTGTGTGATAACCACCGAGGAATATGTCTTCTAAGCGTAGTAGGGAAGGTATACAGTAGGGTAGTGATTGAGAGAGTGAGATTGAGAACGGAGATATGGATAGGCGACGAGCAGGGAGGTTTTAGGAAGGGAAGAGGATGTGTAGATCAGATTTTCACCCTGAATTGTGTTGTGGAGAAATATCTGGAGAAGAAACAAAAGTTGTATGTTGCCTTTATGGACTTGGAGAAGGCCTATGACAGAGTGGATAGAGAAGGTTTGTGGAAAGTACTTAGAATATACGGAGTAGATGGCAAGTTGCTGAAAGCAGTGAAGAGCATGTATGAGGGTGCAAAGGCAGCAGTACATGTGGAGAGTGAGCAGAGTGAGTTCTTTAACCTGAATGTTGGTTTGAAACAGGGGTGAGTGACGTCCCCGTGGTTGTTTACTGTATATTATATGGATGGAGTCATGAAAGAAATACTATCAAGAGCAGTGGATGTTGGTGTATCGCTGAAAAGGGAGGGAATTGAGTGGAAGCTACCTATACTGCTGTTTGCGGATGATACAGTTCTGATAAGTGATAATGAATGGGAGTTGCAGGGTCTGATAAATGAGTTTGGAACAGTGTGTGAAAAACGGAATTTGAAGGTAAATGCGGGGAAGAGCAAGGTTATGGTCTTCGAAAGGGGTGAAGTCACAGAGTGTGAGGTGAAGCTGAACGGTCAGGCTATGGAGATCATCAACTCTTTTAAGTATCTGGGCAGCGTGTTGAGTAAAGATGGGACTATGGATGAAGAAGTGCGGGAGAGGGTACAACAGGGGAAGAGGGTTGTAGGAACGCTGAAAGCAGTAATAAGAAATAGGGTGGTCAGTATGGAAGTGAAGAAGTCCTTGCATGACAGTGTGGTAATCCCGACACTAAATTACGGAAGCGAAGCATGGACGTTGGTTGAGAGGCTCAGACCAAGAGTGAGAGCAGTGGAAATGAATTAACTAAGAAGTGCGTGCGGAGTTACATGGAGGGATAGACAGACTAATGAGGAAGAAAGAAGGAGGTTTGGTGTGGAGGTAGATGTGCTGGAAAGTGTGAAAAGGAACAACTTGAGATGGTTCGACCATATGGAACATTTGGAAAGCGAGAGAATGACTAAGAGGGTGTACGAGAGCGAGGTGGAGGGACAGAGAGGGAGAGGTAGACCGAAAGAGAGGTGGAAGGATGGAGTGAGGAAGTATATGAACGAAGGCGGTGCTGGTTGGGGGGAGGGGCGTTGACTGACCGAGGACAGAGGTGCATGGGGGCGGTTCGTTCGTGGCCACCCCTTCGGGGAGCACGGCGTCAGGCAATAGATAGATAGATAGATATTTGGGGCTCTTCAGTTTGCGGAAACGGGTTCTTTATTTTTGTTGCCTTATCTTCTTTCAGCCCCGTCATCTCAATAACATCAGTGAGCTGACCTCAAGGGTATCTTATTTTCAGCAGTAACAATGTGACAAGAAACAAGAAGAAAGCCATATTATTGATTTATTTTCTTATGATCCTTTTTCCAATATTTCGGACAAATTTAGCGTCCATCTTCAGGTATAGCACATCTATCTATCAATCTATTTACTCAATCTATATACTATTTTTTTTTTTGGGGGGGGGGGGGGGGGGGGGGGTGCCGACTAAAGATAGAGCCCGAATAGGAACAACACAACAGAAAACAATGAACAAACAAAAACAAAATGCAAATTCACACACATCTAGGTCATCCAGGAGAAGACCCAGAAACCAGGGCCACCAAGGTTCCTCCAGCACTCCCCCAGCCCCCGACCACCCGGAGAGGTTCCGATCTCAGCAGGCAGACATGCAGCAGAGCCGAAACCACAAGCCTGCCCACCACACTTCCAGGCGCACCCTTCATATAAACCGTCTCCCCGAGCCAGGGGCTTGATGGACTATTATCTAGTCCAACTTGCACCAGACCCCTTCCACCAAATGATCACGTGTTCACTCATCTATTCACAAGCATTCTCCATTCATTCCTATTTATTACCCCTTCCCTTGCCTGATCTATAGTCATTCCTCTATCATCCAAAGCTTGTCTTACACAGTCTCTCCACCTCAATGCGGGTCTTCCTGCCCTTCCATCTCCCCTTGTATCTGACTCACATTTTCTCTTTGTAAGCCTTTCATCTTCCATTCGTTCAACATGGCCATACCAGCTCAGCACCCTTCTGTCCACTCTGGCCGACAAATTTTCCTGCTGCCCCCCTCTCCTACGTATCTCTTCATTCCTCAATCTGTCTCTACGAGTAATTCCGCACATACTCCTTAACCCGTACAGCCCCAGCGACGCGCCTGACGCGTCAGCGATGTATGTAACGCACAGCCCCAGAGACGCACCTGGTGCGTCACCCTAATTGCGCCGACCGTAACCTCAGGTGTAGCCACTCAAGAGGGCTCAGATTTGTATGGGAACTGTGTATGTATCCCACGCAACCGTGCCGATGATTGAAAACTCTCAAAGTCCACGTGCGTGCGCGTGAGCGCGCAATAACCTGGTTATTTGGGGTAATTGCCTTCAATTTTTTACTCTTGTAAAATACGTTTTCGGGGGCTCTGTAGGACCATTCTTTGAGCTTTTTGAGCGTTTTTTCGTGGTTTTTCCTTCATTCCTAACCCATTCGCTATTGTTTCTGGTATAAAACCATTTTTTGAAAACCGGCCGGGTTCTGGTGAACAAACATTACAAACCTAGCCGGGGCTGGACGGCTTAAGCAGCTCATCTCCATCATATCCAGCTTTCTTCTCTCCTTTTCCTTCAGAGCCCATGTCTCAGCCCCATGGGCTGAGATGGGTATAGCACATGATCCTATAAAAATAGAAATCTAATATAAGTTACTGAATAATAGAGGATCCTATTTCCAAACCATAAAAGTGTATTAAATATAAATTAACATAATTTAAACATATAAATGAGAAAGAATATGACTAAAAAACCTAATCCAAAAAGGAAACGTACAAAATACCCTAGTATGTAGTAAGTACACACATATTAAATGATACATAAACAATATGACATACCTTAGACCCTTCCCCAAGCTCACAGCGAGTACTACTGAGGATAGGACAAGGTATGTTCACTAATGCAATTAAAATCACTAATCTAAACAATTTGAAAAACTTGACACAAATGAACAGAGACAAGTTTGTTGACAATAAATAAAATATATGGCGTTTTGGTTTTTTGTCACATTGAAACGTTTCTGCTGAAAAAATAAAATAATAAAAAATTATATACCTGTATATATACAATATACAGTATATATTTATTATCGAGTGGATGGAACTCGTTAGCCTTGGTCGGCAACCCATCTAGGGGAGACACACATATAAATATCCAGGTGGTGGGACTCATCAGCCTTGGTCGGCAACCTATCTAAGGGACCAACCTTATACAAATCCGTACTGCTTAAAGCCAGCCGTGCTCGTGGCTCTTTGGCGCTGCCAAATGGGAGGCTATTCGGCAGTACTTCTTTGATTTTCCATGGAATGATATTTGCTTCCGTGGCCGGGAACCCTCGGAGTGCGCTGAGCGCATCACCGAGGTAATGGAGGCATTCATTCCATTTTCTTTCTTTCACACTAATGCAAACAAATCTTGGTATACTCACGCTTGTTCTACTGCTGTCCGCAATAAGGAGGAAGCATTCAAACGGTACCGTCACCTTCAAACTCAAGAATTTCGTGCTCTTTATGTTTCTGCCCAGAATCAAGCCAAATCTCTTCTTCGAGTAGCCAAAAATTCTTCGTTCAATAACAAATGTTCTGAACTTTCCAATTCTAGCTCTTCCCAAGCTTTCTGCCTTCTAGACAAAAACATCTTCAACAATTGTATTTCCTCGTCATTCCCTCCTCTTTTCCACTCTGACGGCACTACCATCACTTCTTTTTCTAACAAAGCTGAACTGTTTCGCTCAAATCTTCGCAAAAAACTCCTCTTTGGATGATTCCGATACTATTCCTCCCTTTCCACCCCCTCTCACTTATTTATGCCTAATATCATTATCTCTTCTAAGGATGGTGGATGGTGTTCATCCTATTGTACTCAATAACTGGTTTTCCATGTGTCTTTCCTCTAACATATTTCCTTCTTGCTGGAAGTTTGCTCTCATTCAACCTATCCCAAAGAAGGGAGACCGCTCTCAGCCCTCCAACTATCGTCCAATTGCTCTCATTTCTTGCATCTCTAAAGTTTTAGTAACTGTTCTTAATCCAAAATTTCTTAAGCATTTACCTTCCCATAAACTACTTTCAGATCACCAGTATGGTTTCCTACGGGTGATCTGCTTGCTTACCTTACTAACTCCTGGTCATCCTCCCTTCAGGCTCCCTTCGGGAATTCGGTGAGATTTTTTCTATTGAACTAGACATATCGAAAGCCTTCGATAGAGTCTGGCACAAGTCCCTAATTTCCAAACTACCCTCCTTCGGTTTCTATCGCTCTATCTGTGCCTTTATGACCGTTCCATAGTTGCAGTTGTGGATGGCCATTGCTCACTTCCTCAGCCTATCAACTCTGGTGTTCCTCAGGGTTATGCCCTGTCTCCAGTTCTCTTTTTAATATTCATTAATGATCTCCTCAACAGTCTCAACTATAACTAGTCCTATTCACTCATATGCTGATGACTCTACCCTTCACTATTTAACAAATTTTTCACATCAAACCAGCATGCAATAATTCCAAAAGTCACGTAACGAGGCCATTGAACGCCTATCTTACGATCTATCAATTATTTCTGATTGGGGCACAGAAAATGTGTGTTTCTTGCAATGCCTCCAAGATCCAAGTTCTCCATTGAACTACCCTTCGCAATCTTCCACAAGACTATCAATTATTCTTCAACAATACACAAGTCAACCCTTCATTTTCTCTCAACATTCTTGGTGTATCTTATTCATCTAACCTTTCATGGAATGATCATATTACCACTCTTGCTAAAACAGCTTCCCAGAAGTTAGGTGTTCTCAACTGTCTCCATGGGTTCTTCACTGCAGCGCAGCTTCTTGCTCTGTATAGGGGCACAATTATAGGTTTGACTCCTGTAAGGAGATAAAGAAAACCTAATATTTAGTAGTGGCCCCGTAATCATTGACGAACATGCCTATTACATAAGGCATCCTCTTCAAACACTAATCCGCCGTAGTTTGAATCTACCGCGCAGAGCATTTAAAAACTGAGGAGCCTTCATCATGAGCGCACGCGACCTCACTCATGGCTTCAGTCATTATGAATTGGGTTCTCACTACGAAAAAACTTCGTAAAAATAAAAACAAAAAGAAAATAAGAATAACTATCCAATAAGCTTTCCATCATATCGTGGATGTACTTGTGTGGATTTCTGACCAGACGCTGAATCAGGCGTCATTCCTCCTTCACTGACATATCAAGTAAACCAAAATCCTTAATACATCAACGAATGGGAAGGGGACGGTCGGGAGGGCCCCAGTCGTCAATGATTACGGGGCCACTACTAAATATTAGGTTTTCTTTATCTCCTTACAGGAGTCAAACCTATAATTTATTAGTGGCCCCTCCATCATTGACGAACATGCCTGATATCTAAGACTGGAGGGGGACATTCGTAATCATATCATAACTCTAGAAAAGCAGATAATAAAAACAACCACATAGTATTCTTACTTTTGAAAAATGTATTTAATACGGCGTAGGCCGGAAATATACAAGAAAAAGGGGGTTCAGGCAGGTGCGTGCTTCAAAGAAGCCTGCCTGACAAAAATAGGTAACCCTGAAGATTCTGAACACAGATCTGTAGTTACAAAAGGCACCCCACTCAACGAGTGGTGACAAAAATAATAAGTTATAAGTTTATATGTGCACATCATAAACCCCAAAATACATGTGGAGATCAATTGTTAATGAACTCCATTGAACTAATGTTACATTGCTTTCGCAGCTAAAACTACTATAACAACACCGTTGTCTTGTACTAAACTTTGTACTAGCACAAATTCTCGCAGAGAAATTTTCATATCACATTTCAACCTTAAATTGTATCACAGCTCTCATACTCCGGCGGGGTCTAGGGTGTCCTATGTCAACTGACTGCACCCCCCCCCCCCCCCCCCTTCCTTGAAAATAAACATAAGTGACTGCAGGGCCACCTAGACCCTCTGCCTTAAAGCTATACATGGTAAGGAAGGTTTGTCTAGAGCAACTGACAAGTATCTAGAGAGAAACGTATGATTAGACGCCCACAACTGTGTGGACGCAATATCTTCAACTGAAAAGTTTTTCAGGAAACGTAAAGAGGCCGCCCACTTGCGTAAATCGTGGGCCCTACCCACAACGCCGGGATTACTCTCTTTAATGACTTCTACCAGAAGAGAGGCTAATCGCCGTTTAAGTAAGCGTTTACCCGTACTCGCTACCCATAAAGCACCTTGGGGGTTATGAGGAGCTATTCTTAAATATTTGGTTAGAGCTTGCACTGGACATAAATTATGATGCACCTTTCCCCTTTTTAACGCCGGCACCGTGAATTCAGAAAACACGTGTGCACTATGCTCATTCTTGGCTACAAACGCCGGGGAGGGTGCAATGGAAATTGAATCATTAAGTCTACCAAACCTAAGACAATTAGGTGTGTTGCTCATCGCCGCCAGCTCAGACACTCTGTTTCCGGTGGCCAAAGCCAAAAGGAAAACTGCCTTCTTTAAGATTAAAGCAAAGTCTGCAGTATTTTGATACAGACGAGAATGAAGTAAAGACAAAGCTTTGTCCAGAGACCAAGTAGGCATGAGCTGACGGGGAGGTGGGCGGAGTTTAAAACACGCTCTCATAAATCCTGTTTCCTCCGCCACCGGTATGGATAGACCTGTAAGGTCGAAAAAGGGCACTCTAATCGCAGTTAAGTGATTCTTCAAAGTAACCACAGATAAACGTTTCTGCTCAAACAGATAGTTCAAGTAATTAAAAACCAATGCCACTGAGGGTACAGTTTGTTCCGTTCTAACAATCCAAGAAGTAAAAGCTTTCCAATGAGATTGATATTGTCGCTTAGTAGACTGAGTATATTGATTGAGCAATTTATTGGTCACATCCCTACTGTATGGTGCTAGCCACTTGGCCTCCTGAATGTCCATAATGCAAAAGTCAGCGAGGTCTCTAGGTTGCCAATCGTGTCTAAGTGGAAGTACCCGACCGGGAGCGATACCGGGTCCGGGCACCACATTATTAACTGCTGGCACCACACCTGCGCTGGCCACAGGGGCGCGATTAGCGAGACTAAGCCTCGATAAACTCGTAGTTTGTTCACTACGTGGCACATTAGTGACGCATCTGGCGGCGGAAACAGATAGATGGAGCTCCATCTGTTCCAGTCTGTCACTAGGGCGTCTGGCCCCCCTGCCGGCGTTATCGTCCCGCGGGTGAGGTATAGAGGGAGCTTGTGAGTCTCCTCGGACGCAAAAAGATCCACTTGTGGATGGGAGAGCTCCGCAATCATTAGGTCGAAAATGGGTTGCTTGAGCTCCCATTCTACTGTCGTGCTCTGTCTCCGGGACAGAGCGTCTGCCCAGACGTTCGCTACGCCTGGGAGATAAGATGCGTGAAGATAAATATCTAGACTGGTGGCTAGAACAAAAATCTCTTCCGACACGAGTAGCAACTTCCTTGACCTCGTTGACCCTTGTTTCTGAATACAGTGAACTGCATTCAGATTGTCCATTCTGAAGGCCACTGACTTGCCCCGTAACGCCGGGCCGTGAGCCTGAAGGAAATACAAGGGGACTAGTAACTCTTTGACATTTATGTGAGAGATTTCTAAGTGGGACCAAAGTCCCTGACCCTGGTGCCCCTGATTTGACTGAAATCCCCACCCTATGGTGCCTGACGCATCCGTGTCTACCCATACCGTTGGAGGAGGAGAGGTCCATGACATGATTGAGTGCAATGTTTCCCTCTTCGCCCAGACCGCTAGTAAGGTGTGGATTAATTTTGGTATGGGCCATAATTTTCCCGCCGGTAAGAGTGGGAAATATTTGTTGCCTTCCAATATTAATCGTTTTACTTTCAACCGGCCCAACTTGACAGTTAGCTGAATCCAGTTGAGAGAGCCGACCAGAGACTCCCAGACTCTTCGTGTCGTAGTCAGACTGTGAAGAAACCTGAACAGTTTCCTGCGAAACCTGTTGCGATTGTCCACACTCTGACTCAGAGTGAGAGCGGCGGTGTCCCAGACCAGCCCTATCCACTGAATTACTCTTGAGGGAACAAGGTTTGACTTTACCAGATTTACCTTGAAGCCTAGAGTTTTGACATGATTTAAAATGATATTGACATGTTTTATGCATAATTGTTGTGTCTCTGCCACCACCAGCCAGTCGTCTAGATACCACAACACTCTGATTCCCTGTTTTAACAATGGCATCAGGGCTTGCCGGACTAGTTTCGTGAATAATCGAGGTGCTAGGTTCAAACCGAACGGCATCCTCTGAAAAACAAAATTTTGGTGCCTGATCCTCAAGGCCAGAAACCTTTGAAATCTTTTGTTGACCGACACGTGCCAATAGGCGTCTGTCAGGTCTAGGGAACACATCCAGCCACCCGGCGGAAGTGTTAGCCTGATTTGATGAACTGTTAACATTCTGAAAGACTCGTTGTAAATGTGAAGATTCAGATACGACAGGTCTACGACCGGCCTCATCTGAACACTGTCCCGTTTGGGAACCA
Organism: Paralithodes platypus; assembly: GCA_032716605.1. Taxonomy (NCBI): domain Eukaryota; kingdom Metazoa; phylum Arthropoda; class Malacostraca; order Decapoda; family Lithodidae; genus Paralithodes; species Paralithodes platypus. Next base: position 18,139,048 of record CM064495.1, read on the forward strand.
AAAACAGTTTTGACGTGAATACAGGGTAATCTGGGGGTACCGGGATGATGACATTCTTGGCAATCATCTCCTGGACCAGCAACTCCACCTCTAATGAAACACAATTTGCCGTTGTCGGCTGACGTAAGCGAGGTCGCCGGAGCCACTGCCAAGTGATGCCTTTGCGTGCCACCATCCGTGCCCAGGTTTTTAACGGCCATGCTTGGTGACACGTTCGGAACGACCCAGTTAGCAGACAAGGGTTCGCCGGCTGTACTTCCCTCGGTTCCTCCGGCTCTAAGGTAGGCACTGGGAGTGAGAAAGACTTTAGTTTTTTGATGGTGGGTTTGGTGGTGTTGGACGCTTCGCCGGCTGGCTGGTGTGGGCCGAAGACTGGCCCTGCCCCGGCTTATACTGGCCGCGTCCCCTCTGTCCTGAAAACCCTCTCTGTCTATGCCTGAACTGACCCAGGGGGGATTGGGAGGACTTAGGCGGAAGAAACGGCTTAGAACCCCTGGCTGAGCTTTAGTAGGAGGCTTAGGTTTGGGGAAGTTAAATGCGGGTTTCTTAGCCTGTGCGGGACTGTGCTTCACGGCCTGTGCCATGTTAAACACTGTTCGCCATACATCAGGGGACATTAAAGAAGGTGTAAGTACTGGGGACATTACCACCTGGTTAGCAATGCGATCAGGCAGCTTGCGAACTAATGACATCCTAAGATCCTGTCGTACTCGCACCGCCTCAAGTAAGGCTGTGCGTATGTCACCTAAGGATTGAATTGACGACTGAAGAATCAGACGCCGGGATAATTCAACTGATCTTCGAGCATCCGCGTCTGCGATTGCCTGAGTAGACCTGAGTAAAGACTTAGCCACCTGTTGAGAAACTATGTACTGTGAAAACAGGCGGAAAGCTTTTCCCCTTAGCCTAAATTCTCTGTCTAGGTGAGAAGGGGTAGGGGTAATGAATGGTTCCTTTAGTTCACAAAGATTAATCTTAGGGGCAGCTAAAAAAGAAAATAAAGCTGACGGAACTCCGCCGGCAGAACCTACCGGCATTGAGAACCATGAATGTGTATCCTGAGGGATCTGGTGGGAAGATTTAGAAGTGAAAGTGGTTGCAAAGTTTTGAGCCTCTACCTCCCAATCCACCCAAGGTCCTGGTCCCAACTGTCCCACCTTCAACACTGGATTAGCTGTCTCGTCTGTGACGGTCTGTAAATCTAGTTCAGGAGTAATAGCCGACAGAGCCTTAATATCATTAAACCCATCCAGCTTAGACCAGTCTGAAAAAAGTTTTGAAGCTGAGGCAGGGGGTAAAGCAGGCTTAGATGCATAAACAAAATAATCCTGATGATAATAACTAGGTATAGCCTTGATATTTACGTCCAAAACATTACCCAAGGCATCCAATGCCCTTAATTTCTTAGACTTATTTCCCTGGATAAACCACTCACGTGGTACCGGGAGTTCCCCTGACAAGGTAGGCTGGGCAAGCTCTGGCTTAGAGGGGTTCAAAGGGACCCATGACTCGTCTGGCCCATAAAGCAGGGGCATAGCTACCTTTCTAAGAGGCGCTTTGTCTAGAGGGGGTGGATTAACATCCGTAATGACCCTGACATTTGACGTAGTGAATGCCGCCGTAGCTGGCTTAGAGCTCCCTGCCGGTGACAGAGTAGGAGGGTTAGGAATCTTAGATAAATCGATTGACGTTATCAGAGGCCGTACCGCAGAACCTGTCAAGGGAGCCCCCAAGTCCATTGTGGGGTTTTCTCGTTGTTGATTAAAGAATTTTGATAAGAGCATGAGTAAGTAACCCATCAATTTCTTGTGCTGTAACAAACTGGTTAGGTGCAGAACTTTCAGGTGAATTAGTATTATCATGGGCGGCGTCCAGGCCTGAGCCTGACCCTTGTCCTTCCCTATCTGAAATTAATGACACTTCATCTTGTTCCTCCCGATCCTCCTGAGAAGACCCCGCCGAGGCAGGGGCACCTTGTTTCCAAGATAAATCAGGGATAGAGGATGGGGTCGCCGCGTCCCTGTGGACATCGGCTACTGTGTGACTCGTATGAGTCGGACGTGGATGGTCAGACCCTGGCTGAGCAAACCGCCAAACACCGAGGCTCTGGCCTACGCTCTCTTGAGAGTCTGAAACATTCTCAATTATTGAATATCCTGAACTTTCCATTTCTAGGGTTAAAATATCAATAGGTAAATCTTGTTTAGGGACAGGCGCTTCACTATACTCTGAGGCTGTAACAGAAACATTGTCAGGTGTAGAGGTACGATGAGATGCACTAGACTTAGTAGAATGTCGAGAGGACTTCTTATGGGAATCCTTTTTGGAGGATTTGTGGCTACGGTGTGACCGCGAACTAGACCTAGGTTTGGAAGAATCACCACCATGGCCACTGGGGGAAGCTTCAGTCTTGCACTTCTTACTAGCCGGGGAAGAGGCCCGACTTGAAGACCGTTGTCTGAGGGGTGACCTTGACCTCGATCTCGCCTGCGACGAGGAGGTGGCTGCCGGGGGAGTAGGCTCTCTCGGGCGTTTAAACGTATCCACAGACGATACAGAACCCTGGCTAGTCTCTGTCGGCTTAAAACCCCTTACTCTAGAGGTACGTTTAGGGGGAGGGTGCTCTGACAGCAACTTATCCCAAAGTGGGACGTTGTCACATTGAAGTGACTTATGTGCGACAATGGTAGTGTAGGCCGACATTTGTTGTCTGACCTCTCTCAACGCTACCGCCGCGGTCTTGTCATTGTCACACAGGACTTTATTGGCTAATTGGGAGCAAAATGAACAATTAAGTGTAACCCAGAGACCCCTTGAACGGTCTAGACATCTAACACACCTTATGCAAAGGGTATGTGCAAAAATTGGGATACCCGCGCAAGTAGGGGTAATGCACAGGGCAAAAACTGGGGTCACATTAGCCATGACAGAGACTGGTGTGAGGAACTACCGCCGGGTCTGTATTGGTCCGCCGGAGCTCAGCTCTGGAAAAATAAAGAAAAATTTCCAGGAATTAATGCTCATAAGGTTAACCCAAGTGTTCGCATACAAGTGTTAATAACCCGCCGGGTAACGGGATGCAAAGACACAGCTAACACATCTCGCCACGCGGCTGGGTGTAAAGAGGCTAAACAAATCTTCTTAGCTAAAGAACATGAAGAATACCCTCTGATATAATGGTCCAGTATGGCACTTATAGTCTGTAGGAGGTGGTGACTGTCTCAAGATTCAATTTTGTAACAAAGCCCCCATCATAAAGACGCCGGCCCTTGAAATATTTTAGTAGAATAGCCCAGGGCAGGAATATACGAGATCTGATTTTTTAACGAATTGTCCCAAACGATCGTCGTAAAAATAGAAGGCGGCGATACTGAAAGTATCACCCAATTAAGGTTAATCGAAATTGAATTTGTTTATAAATTCCTTAGTTCCTTTACTTAGGGGCACCCGCCGGGTGTGGAAATCGATTTGGTTAAACCTCACTGATCCTTCAATTGCCGTAAGAGTAAAGGCAGCGATACACAGAGTATCACTCAAATGGATTGGTTAACTATAAGAGACCTAAGTCGTTTTATCCCACCCTGCTCAGGTGCACCCGCCGGGTGAGAAGTCTAAAAGTTAACCCCACAAGTTCCTGACCCCACTTCTTTGTAAAAGATCGCCGGGGAGGAACGCCTAAACAACAGCTAGGTTTTCCCCGTGGTTGTCGTAAACCAGGTAGAAAAACCTATAAAAAACGAGTGTTCTCAAGAACGTCGTTTCTTTATATATAACTAAATATATATGTAAGGATGGGTACAGCCATCCCGCCGGGAATTTTAAAGGAGGCCTGAAACCAGGCACCCACAGAGACGCAGTCCTGGAGAGCCACAGACACCTCCCCTCGCCGGGGAACCAGCCAGAGTTAAAAACCACGTGTGGCCCAACACTGCTCATCGGTCAGGATTTTTCATGGTAAAACCGAGAAAAAAGCCCCCGGAAGGCAAACCCACCCTGAACAGACACCATCTGAACAATACGACACGAGGAGAGACACGCACGACTAACCAAGGTCACAACATAATCCGTGGAATTAGCCAATACACAACTAAACCAGGAAACAAATATAGTCCGAGGAATTAGCCAATACACAACTAAAACCCGGATACACATGACACAGTAGGGCATATTTATAAAATAAATAATAACACTAGACATGTGGCAAAGCTACGAGCGGCTGGCTAGGCCTAGGTAGACGGCATGAAAATAGTTGAAATATAAACACACACTGGAATATCACAACAGGAACCACCGCCAACACACCACCGAAGCGATAACTTCCCACCCCGGGAAGCCTGACACGGACCCAGAAAAAACTTCACTAAGTGAAGAAAAATACGCTGGGAACGTCAGCAAACACACAGCTTACCTCATCAGAAGGATAAAAGGCAGCAATAATTAACGCGTAATGAAAGCCGCCTGCATCACCAACTAACCCAACTGTGAAAAGTTCACGTGTCCACAACAGGACCACGAGGGTACATCCGAAATAGATGCCCCATACATACGACCCAAAATACATTGCACTGCGGGCAACCAGCCCAGGACACTCCTGCTACGCCTATCCTAACCTTACTCGATACATCCCAGAGTAAACAAATGAGAAAAAACTCACTAGGGACGCCACGAATGCGGAACCAGCGGAGCCTGAAAGGTACGTCCGGGCAGGCTGAGCGCAGAGCAAAGAAGGAGGAATGACGCCTGATTCAGCGTCTGGTCAGAAATCCACACAAGTACATCCACGATATGATGGAAAGCTTATTGGATAGTTATTCTTATTTTCTTTTTCTTTTTATTTTTTACGAAGTTTTTTCGTAGTGAGAACCCAATTCATAATGACTGAAGCCATGAGTGAGGTCGCGTGCGCTCATGATGAAGGCTCCTCAGTTTTTAAATGCTCTGCGCGGTAGATTCAAACTACGGCGGATTAGTGTTTGAAGAGGATGCCTTATGTAATAGGCATGTTCGTCAATGATGGAGGGGCCACTAATAAATATGCCCCTGTACCGAGTATTGTTCGCATGTGTGGGGAGGTTCCACCCATACCGCACTTCTCAAATGAGTAGAGTCAAAAGCATTTTGCCTCATCAACTCACTTCCTCTTACCAATTCCCTACAATTTCTTTCTACACACAGCAATGTTGCATCTCCTTCACTCTTCTATCGCTATTACAATAATCAGAGTTCTTAAGAGCTCTTTCAGTGGCAAATGAGAGGCACCCTCCTTTCATCACAGTCCCAATCCTATTCTGTCAAACTCTCCAATCCAAGAATTGGCAAATTTTTCAGTCTTTCTTCTACTCAACAAGTGAACTCTGGAACTCTCTCCCTCAATCAATCTTTCCTACATCCTATGACTTAAACTGCTTTAAACTTCGTGTGTCCAGACATTTTGACTGCAATGTCCCTTGAATTTGGCTCTATCCCTCTTTGTGCATTGGGGGAGACATTCGTTACAGGCAACCTGCCTTTTGTCTCTTTCTTACACATAGAAAAACAAATAAAAGATGTGTGTATTGCTTGCTTCTTCTTCTTGAGGTCCCTACAAAGGGTCTCTGAAAGACAGTGGCTCTTTTAGCTAACTTTTGTGTTCTATCGGGATGGCCTTGCCAGGCAGTGGAGGACCTTTCTAGAATTAATGAATGGGGACAAAAGAATCTAGTTTCCTTTAATGCACAGAAAACCAAGTATATTCAATTTTCTAACCGACAGAATCTCACTGACTCCCATATATTGTTTAATGATGTAAATATTCCCACTTCCCCTAGTATTGACATTCTCGGTGTAACATTAACTACTAACTTGAGCTGGACACATTATGTTAGAAGCATTGCTAAGAATGCCTCTAAAAAACTGGGACTGCTGTACAGAGTTCGAGAATTCTTCACTGACGAGCAGTTGGCCGTAATATATAAAAGTCATGTGCGTTCTCAGATGGATTACTGTTCACCTCTGTGGGGTGGAAGTGGAGTGGTTGCATTGAGGCAGTTGGACAAAATTCAAAATAAAGCTATTAGATTAATCAATAACCCTGCAATCACACAGGACCTTCCTACATTATCCATACGAAGAAACGTTGCATCCCTTGCATTATTCTACAGATATTTTCACAGCAATTGTTCCGAGGAACTTGCTTCAATTGTGCCTCCTCTCGACATCTTTCCCCGTAGAACTAGGGCAGCTGAGAGCGCCCATGAATTTACACTTTCTCCTCCACAATGCAGAACTTCTGCTTATCAGAATTCATTTATCCCCAGAGCTACTACTCTTTGGAATTCACTTCCCTCGAATTGCTTTCCACAAACTTACAATCTACAAATGTTTAAATCCAGTTGTTACAAAAATTTTATGAATGGAGGATGCCTTTAGGCACATGGACCTTTTTGTTTTATCTGTGTTTTTCCTTCCTCCGTTCATTGTCTCTTTAAAAAAAAAAAAAAATAGGGGCAATCTACCCCTATAGGGCCTCTGGGGGACTTGGGTCTTCTGTTATCCACCCTCGGTAGTTTTCGCTGCTGGATTGGTGACGTTGATAATATACACTGTGTCTTTCTATTGTTTTGAGACAGCCTTGCTCTCTCTCTGTGTCTCTATTAGAAGCTTTAGGCTTGAGTTTCTTAGGTGATTGTGGTGGCCTGGATTTTCAAGGCAAGAGGGGAGTGGTGCTGATTTTCTCAAACTTCGTGTCGGAATTTCCAGACATGGGTTTATCGGAATGTTCACGTCTTCGGCCGGATTTTCCAAGCTGAGTTACACCGGATTGTCCAGGTGGCAGTACAGATATTCTCACGTTTATCCTCTTGAGTCCCTCGAAGAGGAGAGCTAGGCCTGAGTCAGGTGAGCTGTTATTTGCCAGTTCGTCGAAGAGGTTAGCCATTTTCCTGCTCCTCCTTCAGGCTTTTCAGTTGCGGGCATGAAGGTCCTCCATCTACCTGTCCTGCAGGTGGCCGAATTTGTGCCTTATTTCCTCGGGCGTAGATGGAAGCGGGGAGATGAAAGGCAGCCGGGCAGGTAATGTAGTGGCTGGACTTACTCGGGTCCATGGGGGCATGGCTAACTGTTCCCAGGACGTCGACATCACAGCTGGGGGCAGCACTGGCTCTCCTGTGTTCATAGAGCGTGGTACTGGCATGGAGGTACTTCTGGGTTTCTCTTCTTGGTTGAATTGCAGCTATTCTGGCTATACATGATTTAGATCCTGGTACAATATATATAATATATTATATATATATATATATATATATACTGTATATATATCTTCTACACTTGCCCCGGATTCAACCAGGACGCCCCATCCCTCCTCTGGACCTAGGAAATTGTTCGGTGGTTTATGCCAGGTTTGGATGAGGGAGATGCGTGGGGGAAGAGCTGACCTGATTGGCGCCTGCACGATTGGACCAAAAGCCGGCATAAAACATGTTTTATTGGGAGCGGCACCTCGAAACTGGAGCTCCCTACCCCTCTTCCATCACGTCACAGGAATTGGGCTTGGTGATTCGCTAGAGAGCAGAAAGAATGTATATTCAGGGATAGACTGGCGTTTAGATAATAGTGATCCTGACTTGGCCGATAGCGTGAGCGTGAAGAGAGGTGACGGAGGGAGAATGTAGACATGGCAGTAAACTGATAAGATGTATATCTTTAATATTAACTGAAGTGGCAATGGTGATATATTTACATGAAATGATTTAGCCTCACTTTGAATTGTAACTCAAGATACAGCTGTTAACCCGGCAAGCACGAAGCCATGGTATCATCAACCATTGTCCCAGGCGAAGGTATGGCTTGGAATATAATTAACTCGGTTCTAGGAAGACAAAAATACATCAAATTAAGTGATACATTTATTCATAACAACAATGAAATTAAAGAACCAGATATAATATCACACCAATTTAATTCATACTTTATCAAAGTCTGGTAAAAATCTAGCTGGAAACATCAGAGAGTCAAATGTTTCTTTCAATTCATACTTAACTAATCCACAAGTATCAACATTCTTAATGCCTCCAGTTACTACAGAAGAATTACTAAACACAGTTAGCCAACTGCAGGATTCCTCTCCAAGATGTGATGGAATACCTATGAAAATATTACGAATCGTGATGCCTTCTATGTCACAAGATATTTTATACCTCTGTAATATGTCCTTTTTCACAGGTATTTTTCCCAATCATCTTAAAATTGCGAAGGTGTTACCAATATATAAATCTGGGGATAAGACGCTATTTAATAATCACCGACCCATATCCGTTTTACCTGTTATGAACAAAATATTAGAGAAACTAATGTATAATAGAATAAATGAATTTAGTGGTAGCTAAGGTTAGGATACAAAAGAAGTGGGTGAGGAGAGCGGGAGGGAGGCGAGAGGAGGGTGGAATGGTGAGGAGGGTGGAGAGGTTGCAGGAGGAGGAAGTCAGGGAGGAGTACAGGAGAGCAGTGGAAAGATGACTAGGTGGGTTCGACCTGGAAGTTATTGAGGAAGTGGAGGAGATGAGCAAGGTGTTTAAGGATGAGATCTGTGCAGCATGTGAGGAGGTGTGTGGAGTGAGGAGAAGAGGGAGGGGAGTGAAAGGTACAGCATGGTGGACAGAAGAGGTAAGAATAGCTGTGGAAGAAAAGAAGAAAGCATATAGAGAGTGGTTGGGTAGTAGAGGGAATGAAGATTCCGAGAGACAGAAACGAGCGAGGTACGTAGAGTAAGAGGGTGGTGAAGAGAGTAGTGAAGGAAAGTAAGAGAAGAGTAGATGAGGAATTTGGAAGGAATCTGAGTGTAAAATGGAGGGAGAGTAAGAAACTGTTCTGGAAAGAAGTCAAGAAAGTTAGGGAAGGTAGCAAGGGAAACAGTAAGGGTGTGAAAGATAAGAATGGGAGAATGCTAGCCGAGAAGCAAGAGAGAGTCGAAAGATGGAGGGAGTACTTCAATGAGTTGCTAAATGAAAGGAATGAAGAGCCAGCAAACATAGCTGGATATGGTATGGGAGGGAGAAGAAGAGAAGTAGTGGAGGAGGAGGTGGGGATCAGGAGGTCAGAAGTGTGGGAAGCCATGAAAAGAGTAAAGTTGGGGAAAACACCAGGAACAGATGGAGTGTGTGGGGAAATGTTGAGGTATGGTGGTGAGATAGTGATAGAATGGGTATGGAAAATGTGCAAACTAGCATGGGAGATGACTGGACCAAATGAGTGGACCACCCGATGACTGGAAGACTGGCATAATAGTCCCCCTATATAAGGGCAAAGGGGAAAGAGGAGTGTGTGGTAACCACCGAGGAATATGTCTTCTAAGCGTAGTAGGGAAGGTATACAGTAGGGTAGTGATTGAGAGAGTGAGAGTGAGAACGGAGAAATGGATAGGCGACGAGCAGGGAGGTTTAGGAAGGGAAGAGGATGTGTAGATCAGATTTTTACCCTGAATTGTGTTGTGGAGAAGTATCTGGAGAAGAAACAAAAGGTGTATGTTGCCTTTATGGACTTGGAGAAGGCCTATGACAGAGTGGATAGAGAAGGTTTGTGGAAAGTACTTAGAATATACGGAGTAGAGGGCAAGTTGCTGAAAGCAGTGAAGAGCATGTATGAGGGTGCAAAGGGGACAGTACGTGTGGAGAGTGAGCAGAGCGAGTTCTTTGACCTGAATGTTGGTTTGAAACAGGGGTGTGTGATGTCCCCGTGGTTGTTTACTGTATATATGGATGGAGTCATGAAAGAAATACTATCAAGAGCAGTGGATGTTGGTGTATCGCTGAAAAGGGAGGGAATTGAGTGGAAGCTACCTATACTGCTGTTTGCGGATGATACAGTTCTGATGAGTGATAATGAATGGGAGGCCATTGCAGGGTCTGGTAAATGAGTATGGAACAGTGTGCGAAAAACGGAATTTGAAGGTAAATACGGGGAAGAGCAAGGTTATGGTCTTCGAAAGGGGTGAAGTCACAGAGTGTGAGGTGAAGCTGAACGGTCAGGCTATGGAGATCGTCAACTCTTTTACGTATCTGGGCAGTGTGTTGAGTAAAGATGGGACTATGGATGAAGAGGTGCGGGAGAGGGTACTACAGGGGAAGAGGGTTGTAGGAATGCTAAAAGCAGTAACAAGAAATAGGGTGGTCAATATGGAAGTGAAGAAGTCCTTGCATGACAGTGTGGTAATCCCGACACTGACTTACGGAAGCGAAGCATGGACGTTGGTTGAGAGACTCAGACCAAGAGTGAGAGCAGTGGAAATGAATTACTTAAGGAGTGCGTGCGGAGTTACATGGAGGGATAGACAGACTAATGAGGAAGTAAGAAGGAGGTGTGGTGTGGAGGTAGATATGCTGGAAAGTGTGAAAAGGAACAACTTGAGATGGTTCGGCCATATGGAACGTATGGAAAGCGAGAGAATGACTAAGAGGATGTACGAGAGCGAGGTGGAGGGACAGAGGGGGAGAGGTAGACCGAATATGAGGTGGAAGGATGGAGTGAGGAACTACATGAACGAAGGCGGTGCTGGTTGGGGGGAGGGGCGTTGACTGACTGGGGACAGAGGTGCATGGGGGCGGTTCGTTCGTGGCCACCCCTTCGGGGATCATGGCGTCAGGCAATCGATAGATAGATAGATGAATTTTGTATATCGAAACCGTATAATTTCTCATGCCCAGTATGGATTAGATGTGGAAAATCAACGAAAACTGCGATAATAACATTCAGTAATGACGTACTTGCAGCCTTTGATAATAG